>JAHBBA010000840.1:0-154307 GCA_018806925.1 Skeletonema costatum | reverse complement strand
AGCAATCAACAGCTTTTAGTGGCCCATTATATTCGGCTGCGATAGTACACAAGTAGATTTGTCACTACTCACGCTCTTTCATTACGTATCAGCGCAGCTACAGCCTCGTAGGTGACCTGATGAGGCCCAATTTGGGATGGCCTCCTACACTACTCTAGCACCATATCGTATCTATCGCTGTATATGGAGCAATCAACAGCTTTTAGTGGCCCATTATATTCGGCTGCGATAGTACGCAAGTAGATTTGTCACTACTCACGCTCTTTTATTACGTATCAGCGCAGCTAGAGCCTCGTAAATGACCTGATGAGGCCCAATTTGGGATGGACGCCAGCACTACTCTAGCACCATATCGTATCTATCGCTGTATATGGAGCAATCAACAGCTTTTAGTGGCCCATTATATTCGGCTGCGATAGTACGCAAGTAGATTTGTCACTACTCACGCTCTTTTATTACGTAACAGCTTTGCTACAGCCTCGTAGGTGACCTGATGAGGCCCAATTTGGGATGGACCTCCTACACTACTCTAGCACCATATCGTATCTATCGCTGTATATGGAGCAATCAACAGCTTTTAGTGGCCCATTATATTCGGCTGCGATAGTACGCAAGTAGATTTGGCACTACTCACGCTCTTTCATTACGTATCAGCGCAGCTACAGCCTCGTAGGTGACCTGATGAGGCCCAATTTGGGATGACCTCCTACACTACTCTAGCACCATATCGTATCTATCGCTGTATATGGAGCAATCAACAGCTTTTAGTGGCCCATTATATTCGGCTGCGATAGTACACAAGTAGATTTGTCACTACTCACGCTCTTTCATTACGTAACAGCTTTGCTACAGCCTCGTAGGTGACCTGATGAGGCCCAATTTGGGATGGGGATGGCCGCCGACACTATCCTCACACTATGTATATCATATCTATCGCTGTGTATGGAGCAATCAACAGCTTTTAGTGGCCCATTATATTCGGCTGCGATAGTACACAAGTAGATTTGTCACTACTCACGCTCTTTTATTACGTATCAGCGCAGCTAGAGCCTCGTAGGTGACCTGATGAGGCCCAATTTGGGATGGCCTCCTACACTACTCTAGCACCATATCGTATCTATCGCTGTATATGGAGCAATCAACAGCTTTTAGTGGCCCATTATATTCGGCTGCGATAGTACGCAAGTAGATTTGTCACTACTCACGCTCTTTTATTACGTATCAGCGCAGCTAGAGCCTCGTAGGTGACCTGATGAGGCCCAATTTTGGGATGGACCTCCTACACTACTCTAGCACCATATTCGTATCTATCGCTGTATATGGAGCAAATCAACAGCTTTTAGTGGCCCATTATATTCGGCCTGCGATAGTACGCAAGTAGATTTGTCACTACTCACGCTCTTTTCATTACGTAACAGCTTTGCTGCCAGATAGTTCAGGCTGCGATAGCCTCCTACAACGCACCAGTAGACCTTTGTCATCCAGGGCACACAGCTTAGTCCCATTATATTCGGCTGCGATAGTACAAGTAGATTTGTCATACTCACGCTCTTTATACGTACAGCTAGCTAGCCTCGTAGGTGACCTGATGAGGCCCAATTTGGGATGACCTCCTACACTACTCTAGCACCATATCGTATCTATCGCTGTATATGGAGCAATCAACAGCTTTTAGTGGCCCCATTATATTCGGCTGCGATGGTACGCAAGTAGATTTGGCACTACTCACGCTCTTTCATTACGTATCAGCGCAGCTACAGCCTCGTAGGTGACCTGATGAGGCCCAATTTGGGATGACCTCCTACACTACTCTAGCACCATATCGTATCTATCGCTGTATATGGAGCAATCAACAGCTTTTAGTGGCCCATTATATTCGGCTGCGATAGTACACAAGTAGATTTGTCACTACTCACGCTCTTTCATTACGTAACAGCTTGCTACAGCCTCGTAGGTGACCTGATGAGGCCCAATTTGGGATGGGGATGGCCGCCGACACTATCTCTAGCACCATATATCGTATCTATCGCTGTATATGGAGCAATCAACAGCTTTTAGTGGCCCATTATATTCGGCTGCGATAGTACGCAAGTAGATTTGTCACTACTCACGCTCTTTTATTACGTAACAGCGCAGCTACAGCCTCGTAGGTGACCTGATGAGGCCCAATTTGGGATGACCTCCTACACTACTCTAGCACCATATCGTATCTATCGCTGTATATGGAGCAATCAACAGCTTTTAGTGGCCCATTATATTCGGCTGCGATAGTACGCAAGTAGATTTGTCACTACTCACGCTCTTTCATTACGTATCAGCGCAGCTACAGCCTCGTAGGTGACCTGATGAGGCCCAATTTGGGATGGACCTCCTACACTACTCTAGCACCATATCGTATCTATCGCTGTATATGGAGCAATCAACAGCTTTTAGTGGCCCATTATATTCGGCTGCGATAGTACACAAGTAGATTTGTCACTACTCACGCTCTTTTATTACGTAACAGCGCAGCTACAGCCTCGTAGGTGACCTGATGAGGCCCAATTTGGGATGGACCGCCAGCACTACTCTAGCACCATATCGTATCTATCGCTGTATATGGAGCAATCAACAGCTTTTAGTGGCCCATTATATTCGGCTGCGATAGTACGCAAGTAGATTTGTCACTACTCACGCTCTTTTATTACGTATCAGCGCAGCTACAGCCTCGTAGGTGACCTGATGAGGCCCAATTTGGGATGACCTCCTACACTACTCTAGCACCATATCGTATCTATCGCTGTATATGGAGCAATCAACAGCTTTTAGTGGCCCATTATATTCGGCTGCGATAGTACGCAAGTAGATTTGTCACTACTCACGCTCTTTCATTACGTATCAGCGCAGCTACAGCCTCGTAGGTGACCTGATGAGGCCCAATTTGGGATGGACCGCCTACACTACTCTAGCACCATATCGTATCTATCGCTGTATATGGAGCAATCAACAGCTTTTAGTGGCCCATTATATTCGGCTGCGATAGTACACAAGTAGATTTGTCACTACTCACGCTCTTTCATTACGTAACAGCTTTGCTACAGCCTCGTAGGTGACCTGATGAGGCCCAATTTGGGATGGGATGGCCTCCTACACTACTCTAGCACCATATCGTATCTATCGCTGTATATGGAGCAATCAACAGCTTTTAGTGGCCCATTATATTCGGCTGCGATAGTACACAAGTAGATTTGTCACTACTCACGCTCTTTTATTACGTATCAGCGCAGCTAGAGCCTCGTAGATGACCTGATGAGGCCCAATTTGGGATGGACCTCCACACTACTCTAGCACCATATCGTATCTATCGCTGTATATGGAGCAATCAACAGCTTTTAGTGGCCCATTATATTCGGCTGCGATAGTACGCAAGTAGATTTGTCACTACTCACGCTCTTTTATTACGTAACAGCTTTGCTACAGCCTCGTAGGTGACCTGATGAGGCCCAATTTGGGATGACCTCCTACACTACTCTAGCACCATATCGTATCTATCGCTGTATATGGAGCAATCAACAGCTTTTAGTGGCCCATTATATTCGGCTGCGATAGTACGCAAGTAGATTTGTCACTACTCACGCTCTTTCATTACGTATCAGCGCAGCTACAGCCTCGTAGGTGACCTGATGAGGCCCAATTTGGGATGACCTCCTACACTACTCTAGCACCATATCGTATCTATCGCTGTATATGGAGCAATCAACAGCTTTTAGTGGCCCATTATATTCGGCTGCGATAGTACGCAAGTAGATTTGTCACTACTCACGCTCTTTCATTACGTAACAGCTTTGCTACAGCCTCGTAGGTGACCTGATGAGGCCCAATTTGGAGGATGGCCGCCGACACTACTCTCACACTATGTATATCATATCTATCGCTGTATATGGAGCAATCAACAGCTTTTAGTGGCCCATTATATTCGGCTGCGATAGTACACAAGTAGATTTGTCACTACTCACGCTCTTTCATTACGTATCAGCGCAGCTACAGCCTCGTAGGTGACCTGATGAGGCCCAATTTGGGATGACCTCCTACACTACTCTAGCACCATATCGTATCTATCGCTGTATATGGAGCAATCAAACAGCTTTTAGTGGCCCATTATATTCGGCTGCGATAGTACGCAAGTAGATTTGTCACTACTCACGCTCTTTCATTACGTATCAGCGCAGCTACAGCCTCGTAGGTGACCTGATGAGGCCCAATTTGGGATGGCCTCCTACACTACTCTAGCACCATATCGTATCTATCGCTGTATATGGAGCAATCAACAGCTTTTAGTGGGCTTCTGTCATAAAATTAAATTTGGCAATGCATAAATCATTTCTTTCTTAATGTTCACGCCGTTACTTTCTTCTCTACTTGTACTAGTCTCTTGTTTGCAGAATGCAATGGGAAGTTGAAGAAGAGATACTCTCATGTTTGTTCTTTGTGTATTCTCTTTTTATGCACAAGCTCTTATCAAACTCCACTGGTACAATTTCAATGATTAAATACTTAATGATCTAGATCAATTTCATGCATCCATCTCTCTTGTGACCTTCTTCACCGCAATATGTGCACACTTTCAATGAACTCCCGTCAACCTTCTTCGGCATCAGTTGATCCAAAGTATACGCCCGCAAGATCCTCTCTTCAAAGCAAATTCCAGACCAAGGGCCAAACTTTGAATCCAATTCAATGTCCCTCGGAATGTTGAAGTGATCACGGATGAATCTGTAGGCATTCTTTTGTCCAGTTGTGAGAGACACCTCTCCACGATGGTGGTAGTCAATGATGCCATGAATATGATCAGGATGATAATCAGAACCCGGACTTTTCTTTGACTGCGTATTGCTATCATCTGAGTGATAATACAAGTCTTCTATATCCTCAGCACCTGTGTCTGCTGATACATCTCCACTACGACGAGGAGACACTAATGTACGCTTTGCAGAAGATGGCTTCTTTCCGTCATCCTTTCTATCTTTTACGAAGAATTTTTCAATACCCGTCTCTGGTGTAATGATTGATGCAGTTGCGGATGGTACTCCGGCGACAGAGGCGATACTGGAAGGCCGCGTTGCTACTTCCTGTGTTCCTGATACTGAATGATTCGACGTGGACTTGGGCTTCTTGGTGTATGGGTTCTCTATGGACTTTCTATTTTTGTATGGATTGACAATTTCTTTCGGCTTTGTGCCTAGATCAAGACGACGCTTCGGACCGCTTGCGCCGTTGTTTCCTGTTGAGTCAACCATTCTTTGTTTGATTCTTCTTGTGGTAGGTTTGCTGCTGCTATTTACCTTTGCTTATCTCTGTGAGCAAATTTTTTAGCTCATCGCCAAGATTTTGGCGCCAGACGGGTGATCGAGCCCGCCAAAAGTAGATAGCTCTCAAAATAAAAATGAAGCGTCAAGCATGCATGCGTCAAGCCAAGTGCAAGAGTGTCTCCTTCTGTCATCAATGTGGTGGAGGTTTCATAAGTAGCAGATATATACTTATTATCGACTTCCTGATGCATCTCTCATCAAATCGCATAGGAAAGTAGGTAAATGTTGCGTTACTCTATCTCTCTAAAGAGCGGAGACACTTCAATTCGACGTAAGATACATCCAGCAGCAGGCCATCATGCCAGTGACACGCTCTAAGACTCAATTGAAAAGAAACTACGCTGCTACAGTGGTGCAAACGATGATACTAATCAGTTATTATCAGCGTCACGGCAGGCTTTCATCGACTGGGCTGTTGAAAACGCTGTTCCGATTGAAAGGCTAACACCAAACGACTATTCTGAACACTCTGATAACACTATACACAATGCCGCGTTCTTCCAATCTCTTTCTGGTGCTATACAATCCTCGTCTGCGTCTGTTGTCATGCTTAGTGAAGGGTTTCATAACTGCAGGGAAATGATGACGTTACACCATGCAGTTATTGAATATCTTGTAGACAACTTAGGCTTTACAGTGGTCGCTTCCGAATCAGGACTGCCAGAATCTAGAGTCATTTCAAATTTTCTTCAGAATCTCCGAAAACTCTCTAGTGACAAAGAAGATGAATTATGGGCAAAAGGACTCAACAAAATGTACAGTGCATGGGCTGAAGGGAGAGATCTGATCGAATGGATGGTAGTGTGCAATGTAGCTCAGCTGATGCGCGGACGTGACAATTTTGTTGACTACTGTGGGTTAGACATTGGAGGATTTTACTCTGACTGGACGCACCCTATATCAATGATACAAAGATACATCAAGCAGCACTTTCCACACTTTGAGAGAAATTGGTCACAACAAATCAATCCACTGCTGTATGCATTAGGAACTTCAAAGGCACGTTACAATTATCAACACGTCTTGACCGCTACAGAAAAGAACAAGTTAGCGCTGTTGTTGGACGAGCTGGTGAACATGATGAGTTCGAAGAGAGATGAGCTCGAAGGAGACCTTGACTTTGAATGGACAAGACAGAGTGCAATATCGGTAAGTGCATGGCCAGCTCAAATTCTGCTGAAAGAGGCTGAGGCTGAGACTTGTCTAACTGTTGTCTCGATGCTTGTCAAATACTTTCACAATAGATGCAACTTGCTGAAAACTATTATCGAAACTATGAACACATGTCTACTGATGACATCACAAAGAAATTCGAAGGTCTTAATGGAAGAGAAATTGCAATGGCCAATAATATCCTTTGGAGATTGAACCTTGATTGCTCAAATGAATGAAGCAGAAGCGAGCAAAAGAAAATGATTGTAATCAACCATGCCATTCACACCAAAACAGCAACCCAGTATCAAGATGAAATATGGGGTCATTTCGTTCCTATGGGTCAAATGGTGAAACAAATGCTTGACGCAAAAAGTGCTAAAGAAGGCAACAAACAAACCGTGTTCAATATTGGAATGATATATGGAGGAGGTACCTTTTGGGATAAATGGCAGCGGCCAAACGAAAGGATAGTGGCTAAAATACCACCACCAAACGATGATGGACTCGAGGCAACAATGAAAAAAGTATCCGAAAAGTCAGGCATCAAAAACTTCTTCTTACACTGGGAAACTGCCCCAAGCGATGCATTTGTTTATCTACAAAGTGTGACAACGATCCGTGAAAATGATTACTTCATACGCGCGTTTCCTTTAGAGTGGAATGGGTGCATCTATCTTGATCACGTGACGCATGCTACTCCTGATGATGGAGTGAAGTATCGGATGAATTAGACGAGCAATAGGATAAGACTTTAACCTATAAAGAGCTCTTACTTTTTGCATCTAAATTACTTATGCAAGCTAGCTTTATTCCAGCTACTTACAGATTGCGTCTACTCGAGGATGTGTTTAAACTTGCAAGTACGCTGGGCTGATGGCAACAGCAACGCCAGGGATGATATGCAGACATCGAATGTTCGTCACATCATGAAGAGAGACTATGAGTGCAGGACAAAGCACTAGTTGACAAGATAAAAGCCGACGTATGCTGTCATCCTATATAACTGTGATGCACCAAGGCAAGATGGCTAGGCGGAAAGTGCTACCATCATGGCGACTCAGATGCGAAGGCAGCCGTAAAATCAGCAATAAAGCCTTGTAACTGTGATACACCAAGGCAAGGTGACTGCGGCGGAAAGTGCAGCCGTCATGCCGACCAATATGTGAAGGCAGCCAAGAAGCAGTACAAGCGGAAGCCTCGCCATGGTGGCTGCTAGCTCTATTCCAGCTACAGATTCTCTTGCTGCTGAATGATAGTCTACTCGAGAGATGTGTTTACACTTGCTGTACGTTGCATCTAGTCGCTCGAGGCTGAGATATGTTTTGAAGCACATGTTGTAGAAGGCACTTGCCATATCTGCTCTACCAACGGAAGACTCGGTTAGAGCCTGTAGAAAAGCGTCAGCACATGTGCTTTATCAAAGGTTGAATGTATCACTTCGGTTCATACTCAGCATCCTTTGCAATGATAAATGCTCACTGCTTCTTTGACACTTCCAACTCTTCATCGTCGAGCACCACATCTTGTGTTCCAATCCTATTCCTTTGTAAGTAGCCTCTGACCTACAAAAATTTGACATTTTGTCGGCATGGAGTCCTATAAAAACGTGCACTGCCTTTTTTGCACTAGCGCTTTAGCGCGAGTGCAAAAACAAGGTGCGCGTTTTTTTGTATGGAATCCTGTGTATAAAATCGCGTAAAATCGCTGCAGAATACAAATCTACATGTGTAGGAATTCCATATGGTAGGTTCATTTGTACTGTGGCAGTACCGGATAAAAAAATGAAGAAAAGTTGATTTATATCCGTTCACACGTGGCATCAGCCATCAAAACAACGTAGGAATCGTCCATAATTAGTTCTTAGATTTTCATTTTTCTCGCACAGACGGCACTGGACTTTACCTAATCTCAATGAATTTGCAAAAGACAAAAAGGTCAGAACCGTTACGACAAATAATTCAGCGTTGTGACTC
Source organism: Skeletonema costatum (assembly GCA_018806925.1). NCBI lineage: Eukaryota > Bacillariophyta > Thalassiosirophyceae > Thalassiosirales > Thalassiosiraceae > Skeletonema > Skeletonema costatum. The sequence continues at coordinate 145,831 of JAHBBA010000840.1, read as the reverse complement.
TTTGATCGTGATTGCTTTTGTAGTCACTTTTGGTTCACGTCCATGTATGTTCTGTCGGTGGCCATGCACTCCGCCGCTTGTGCGGTACCACTTTGTACAATGCCGAAGGTGTGAGCATCGAGGAAGCCCTTTGATCAATGCGTCAAGCGTCTGTTGGCGCAACTCGTACCTACATTGTGCGTGATAATGTCTCTGAGGGGAAGAAGTTCGCAGCTTACGGTCTCAAGCCAAACATGAAGAAGAGGGGGTGAACATGAAGCCAACTATGCATACTACTACTCGTCCGAAAAGAAGAATAATGGTTCAAACACCCTACGGAAACCATACAATAGTGTAAAGTAACAGGTTTTATTCACCGTAATATGATTTCCGCGAAAACATCGTGGATGAGGTCTCCACATGGCATGAGCGGATGGAGGAGTTCCAAAAAATGTCAAAAGTGACCCGGTGAGAGATTTAGTAAATACCGGTTGAACTTGGAATGTAGGCTTAAAATCTTGGACAAAACAAGAGTACCACTCTACCAGAATACTGCATGCTGTCAAAATACAAGATTTTTGCACTGGGTTGCATACTTATGGTGCAGACCTTTGCGGACGGAACTTTCTAAAAGTTTCCATTTCTTTGCAACCAAAATGGACTACTAACTGACTTCCTAACAAATTCACTCTTCGTTTGTAGTCGAAAAAATCGAAAAAGTGAGATGATTTGCTGCCGGATTTGTTAGGGAATTCCAGGATTGAAGGCCAGGCACAATGCGGAGTGACGCGCAGCTTGACACCATGTCCCATTTACATGCTAATAGAACAAACCAAAAGCATTCATTATATTTTTCTACAATACTGCCTACGTATATCTCTCATCTCTTTTTATAGAGCTCTTAGTATCTTTTTATTAGATACTATTCCTACGTAGAAATATGCCCGATTTTTCAATGCCCAAAGCACGAGGCCGTTTCCCTTGCAAACCGACTTGGTGCTGTTTTGGGCGCGCTTGCCTTTTGTTTGTTGCAAAGATGAAACCTCCATGAAATCTTTTTTGCCGCCCGGGCTCTTCAGTTTTGCACAAAATTCTTCATTTTTCATTTGAAACACCTAATAACAACACACCCTACCCAACCATGAGTGATAGCGACGACGTTGATTCCCTCGGCTCTGAAGAAGTCGTGGTCAAGCCCAAGCGCAAGAAGAGAAAGAAGAACAAGGACCCTAATCGCCCAAAGCGTAATATGTCCGCCTTCTTCCTCTACTCTAACGCGAACCGTGCTAGGGTCAAGGCTGATAATCCCGATGCCAAGTTTGGAGATATTGTAAGTCTCAAATTGTCGAGTTAGTTTCTTCTCTGTGGGCACTCGGGCAGCCTTTTTGGGGCACCGTGTGCTTCGCCGCGTTGAGTATGGCGCGGTTAGCGATGATGGTGCACATGGCCATCTGTTGGGGACGGGGCGACTTGGGGACCCCCAAAGGGTGTAGGTGGCTCTCCATTATGCCCGAGGAGCTGCAGGCAATGCCTCGGCCTCTTGTACCTCTACAGTGGCTCCCTTTGCCGCCCCTACGGGCTGCAGCCGTTACACCATCATGGGCATCTGTCATGTGATGTCTGATGGTAACGCCTACAGGGTCCACCACCGTGATGTGCCTCAATCAATCCCCGCCTCATATATACAACCTACTCACAATCTCGTTTTACTTCTTCCCATCCCAACAAACAACACAATAGGCTAAGCTCCTCTCTGCCGAGTTCAAAGAGATCGACGCCGATGAAAAGGCTGAATGGGACGTCAAGGCAGATGCCGACAAGCAGCGTTACCTCGCCGCGATGGAAGACTACGTCCCCCCTAGCGATTCAGATTCCGACTCAGATGATGGTGCCAAGAAGAAGAAAAAGAAGAAGAAGAAGAAGGACCCCAACGCACCCAAGCGTAATCAGAGTGCCTTCTTCTTGTACTCTAATGCCACCCGTGCCGATATTAAGGCTGCACAGCCCGATTTGGCCTTTGGAGAGATTGCCAAGGTGATCTCTGTCAACTTCAAGGCCTTGCCTGCCGAAGAGCGTGCGTATTGGGATGAGAAGGCTGCCGCCGATAAAGAGAGGTACCAGAGGGAGATGGCTGCCTACAGGGATGAAGCCTAAGCAAAAACAAGGGCAGGGGAACAGAATCATTATTTGTGGGACTACAGTTTATCATATTTGTCATTTTCACTAGTTATAGATATAACAGCATAGGAAGACACTTTCTCTAGAAATGCAATTACTTTACAGGCTGCAGTTTAACAACAAAAAATGTCATTTGAATTCAATCGACTCTGTGCTTATTGTATCCCATAGAAGCCACAGACATTGTTCAGACCAGTTCAAGCTCATTGCTCAACCGATGTGAAGTGATATGGTTCAAGTTCCCACAAATTTTCTCTCTTCACAGCCGTTGCACCATTAGCTCTCCTACCACATCCTTGTTGAGCTTCTTCTCAACACATGCATGTCTGCATGCGTTCGTGTAGCATGTACTTAAACCCACCTCGCATACTTGCCGAGTACGTAACATATCACAGTTTGTTTGATCGCAAATAAATAATCTCCAAACAATACAAACTGGTGTAAACAGCTCATCTTTCTCACCTCTGATTCGGCAAAGATTCAGCAGCATCAGAGTTTCCCCGACCATCCTAGCTCTTGCTAGCTTCAGCTTCCAAAGCAAGCCTTGCCCCAGACACAGCCCAGCTAGTATCTGTCGAACTCGAACCCTCAACAGAATTCCTTTTCTTTGGTATAATACCTGGTAATACTACTAACAACATACAAGATACGACGCTCCTTCAATAAGTCAATTCTAGATCATCATCTATCTTTTTAATTTTACCTTCGTTACATCACCCAGTTGAGAGTTCTTTTCAATGAATTAGCTACGCTGCACTCGGCTAGTAAAGATGACACCATCGCAATAATTGTGCAACAACCTCAAGCAGATCGTCACCTCGTCATTATTCAACAACTTTACTCTCTTTGCTAATCCTTGCTCTTTCATCCCAGCCTTCTTCATTGTTTTTCTTCGGTACTATGAAATATGTCACCATCTCATTTTCGATTTACCATTGGAAAAGACTGAAGAGTAAACATTGCACCTCGTGCTGATCTGATAGGGAAGCGAAAAAAGGTTTTACTAACCTTGCTCGAGAGAGTGGGGATTAGAACGTGCGGTTCAGATTTACAAGGAAAAAGGATATCAATCTAAAACAGACCAGATGGATGCTTTACGTCTTACGTACTGTCTTTTACATTGCTGAAACGACTACCAGACAGCGAGGCGGAGAGTGACTTCGTAGGAGCGTTGCTTCTCCTAGACGCGACTTCGCCTGTGACCAGTTGAGAGTGTAACTGGAACACTAGCTCTAGGTTGCGACTCAAAGTTTTCAGCCTAATAACAGCAGGCTTTTTCTTGGAGGAGCGTGACCATTGGCAGTGTATTATTGACATATTTCCTTCTGCCAGTGAGAATGCGGAGCGTTTCCCTCTTTGTGGACTCGAGTTGTTCAGACGGAGCGGTATCCGAGGAGTTTACTTCCCTCTTGGTCTGGAACATGTATGTATGTGGCGACTCTCTGGTTGTTGTTCCGTCGGGTCTTCTTTTCTGGCGCTCCTTTGTGGCAAGTGCTTTGGCTTTGTCGCCTTCGTTTGGATGCGCCCTTGGCCTTGGTACGTATTGTAGTGATAGCGAAGGCGACGCCTCTCCATTGTCATTGCCATTGTCGAGGTTGAGGAGTTAAGAGAGTGTGGGTCGATTTTAACTAGCATTCCACAACCACAATAGGAGTACGATATGCTATCTTGTGTCTTGTGCTTGTGTGGTGGCTTCAGCTTCAGCTTCGTGTCTGTGCGATAGAGATTTCAAGACAACTAATCTTGAGCGGCAGCTTCAATCATTCGGATTGCAGGCCGAGCAAATCCAGAGTCAATACTTACTTCTTATTCAGCTGCACAGATTGACCCCGCCCTGGCCTGCAACACAAAAAAGTAGAAAAGTACCTCTAGCGAGAGAAAGAAGTGGATACCTCCGCAAGTAAGTAATAGTTCACTTTTCCGATATGTACAAACTTATGACTGGCAACTATTGAATATGTATGGTAAGTAAGTATGTACATATTGTCTGCAAACGGCAAATAGTGGTAGTCAATCAGGCACCGCGATAGCGGAGCCTCTTGACGCGTTGGAAAGAGTGGAGGGGGGGCGGGGAGATCCGCTCGGTATTCAAGATGCGAAAGTAGTATTCAAGAAGCGAACTGTGAATGTCTGTCACCTAAGTATATACGCGAATGCTAGAAAGTTTTACACGATTAATTAGTGTGCACCTGTTACTTCTGTGTAAATCGGTTTACGATTACGCCTTCCTATAATTTGCAAGACTCAGTCTAATAATTTGCAAGCCGCAGTTCGCATGCAGGGTTCGCACGTCTGAGAGTTTGCACAGTAGAGTAAATGAGAACCGTCTACAATGGAATAAAAAAGAGAAGAGATTTCGGACAAACTCTCGGGTTATTAGGAGATAACCTGTCCGATTACTTGAGAGATTACGGGAAAAGCTGTTGCCGTCACCACTTTCGTTCCTCCTATATATATATAAGTACTTCCACGAGTAAAATGACATACTTACGTCGTACCAAGCAGGTAACATCTCACAACAATTTTCCCTCAAACACTTCAGCATCCAGCATAAATTTTAAAGAAGACGATTAAGATGAACAACACGAACAACACGAACAGACAGCGCGTCCGCTTCGCTCCGACATGCCAGGTAGTAGTTGTCGTCGATAGAACAAAAGGAATCGAAGACAAGCTTTGGTATTCTAGTGCAGATGTCGACCAATTCAAGCTCTACTCGACTCTCTACAGTGAGGCAATCCGAGGAAGCATCTGTCATGGCTCTTTCACGAGTGATGGCAAGCTCGACGACATCCTTGGGCTTGAGAGACTTCTCTTCGGCAACATCTACTTAGCCAAACGAGCGGCGTTTAAGGCGGCCGTTCTTGAAGAACAGACCTGGCAGAGACTGACCAGAGAGATGCGGCGAAGGAGAGGGCTTCATTCCGCAGTGAATGGCCACGATGCTGACATGGACATTATGACACTAGCTAAAGTTGCTGCGAAGAGTTCAAGTTGGGCAAAAGAACGTGCGTCTATAGCTGGCCTCACATTGCAGAGCAACCTCTCTACAGGCACTATCAGTGGCGCAGAGAGAAGCCGCAAGCGACCCCGTAATCAAACTGGAGAGACAGAAGAGTCTTTCAAGACGACGGTGACATCTACTGGGATGAGTGCAATGTAAATACAATGGAGGAATACGCGATATGTATATATTGATATAATCCAATGCGTAGGCTTTCTAATGAATAAGTAACTACTTCTTTACTCTTACTTCTACCGCTGATCTCTGAGAACAGATACTAAGGCGGCCTCTTTGCAAACTTAAAAGAATTGTCTATGAGACATTCAAATGTCTGAAAGACATGCACAAGCTACCATCCAAAGCAATGCATTCCAATAAAACAACAAATCCATCTAACTTCTGAGGCTCTTCGGAGTATCAAAATTTGCGAATACTTACAATAGCTTTCTTTTATATGTACAAGTGGATAAAGTTTCAGTGTAAATTCTACACCGGGCACAAAAGGCCCTGTTTACGGGGTAAATACTGCCTCCCGTGTGCCCGTTGGTGCCCTCCACACCGCCCACTTCTCCTTGCGGCTTCGTTCCGAAATGAAAGTAACTAGCAATACTCGACTAATAGAATGGGTTACAGATAAATATAGGTCCTACAATCCCTACATTAGTTTTAAGCTTCACCTGTATTCATATAACAACCTCTTCATTGTTATTCTGGTGTTTGAGTGGGTTTGCATTGACATTCTAGTTCAGAAGGATCGGATCAACCAACAACCAAGCTCAATTACCACTGCTGCGAGATATAGTTCAGATAGATTCGACCAGCGGCTCGAACGAAAGCTAAGAACCTGTGATAGCATGTCTTGAATGATGGCTGTAGCTGCAGGTTCGGTTATGAGGCTTGTGAGGTACAACACGCAGGGATTCCGCAGGAGCCAAGAGAGGTAGATTACTAAAGGAGATAGGTGTGTCTCCGACCATACCAGGCAAAAATTGTGAGGCAATGAATGAAGATATTTGTAGGGTATCATCTCTGTTGCTATGGATAGGGGTGAAAAGTGATCTCCAATGGCTGCCATAGATGCTCAATATTTTGGCAGATGTTGTGCCCCTCCTCCATTTCGCTTTATGATGACACTATGCTGGTTCACACAGCTGTATCGGCTATTAATTGAAACACCATGAATATTCCGAGAATTGCGCATCATCATATGTGTGACATGCATTGACTACTATCCTCCTACTCTACGCTCATATCATACCTCGTAAATTACATAAAACTACAGTCGCTGATAGTAGATTGTAGTAGTAGATCTACAGTCGTTGATGTAGTTGTAGATACATCTGTAGCATGCCGACTGCGCCAATAGATTTGGCGTCTGAAACGGTTCGTGAGAGTTTCTTGTGCGTTTGTCGTGCCATATTGCTATGATTCATCGGGTGTAATAATGCAGGCATGGGCAGGGCATGGGATAGGTATTTGCCTCAAACTATGGAGGATCTCATGCCTTACTCTGTTTCGTTCTATGGCGATATCTCATTCCCGTTGCTGCTACTACCACAGATAAACCAAGCTATCATACCCTGCGGATATGATGCCAACATATGAGCGTCATTACCCATCCTATTCGCATCTCATGTTGTGTCGAATGATGGCTAAAAATCGCTGCCGCGCATGATGTAATGTAGCGGCCGATACGGAGCAGTGTATTGGTTATCGAGAACCGCCGACTAGACCTTTGAATTCTACGGGGTCAAGAGTACATTGACGATGTGGTATGGTCTTTCAACGACATAAGATGATGATGTTGGCGGCCGGTCGATAGATATGTTTGGTAGTCCATTTCATCATCACGGGTGCGATTTTTCAGGCAGCGTCGCGTGGGCACTCCAGTGGGCTGTTCAGCTGCCGGTGTAAAAGTTACACCGGGAAATGAGGTAAAATTGTGTATTTTTACTCGCCGTGGCAGACGCTAACAAAGGCAGGAGATTTTGAGAGAAATATATTTTTGTATTTCAAGAGTGGGTGTCAAAATTACACCGGGAAAGTACGCCGGATACTGAATTCCGCCGTATATTACACCAGAATTTTGATTAAGTAGAGTTACGTACAGATGGATCAAGTTATGGTGTCATTTTGACACCACATAAAAAAGGACCTGTTTACGGGTAAACAGCGGAGTTTAGGCAGGCCCGAAGAGACCCTTTTTCAGGGACCGCTTGCCCAAGGATGCCGAGTTAGGTGCCTACCTACCATCCCACTAGTCTTCTATATAAGTAACTGCTTGCGAAGAGAGACATTAACTTAAACTTAAACGAGTAATATGAACGAGCTACACACCACAGTGGCTTGCCTTTTGCCTTTTCTCTTTCATTTCCTTGTTCCTGGGGTTGTCAAACGCATTAGCATCAGTCATATTCCGATACACAGTAGAATAAGCAAATCTGTTTCTTCCTCTTTGTTTGGCAATACTTCGCTTGAACTCTGGACTTTGCATCCCACATTTTTGTGACTTCATCGTAATCTCAAACGCTCATCTTTCCAGGGAAGCGAAAAAAGGTTTTACTAACCTTTCTCGAGAGAGTGGGGATTAGAACGTGCGGTTCAGATTTACAAGGAAAAAGGATATCAATCTAAAACAGACCAGATGGATGCTTTACGTCTTACGTACTGTCTTTTACATTGCTGAAACGACTACCAGACAGCGAGGCGGAGAGTGACTTCGTAGGAGCGTTGCTTCTCCTAGACGCGACTTCGCCTGTGACCAGTTGAGAGTGTAACTGGAACACTAGCTCTAGGTTTCGACTCAAAGTTTTCAGCCTAATAACAGCAGGCTTTTTCTTGGAGGAGCGTGACCATTGGCAGTGTATTATTGACATATTTCCTTCTGCCAGTGAGAATGCGGAGCGTTTCCCTCTTTGTGGACTCGAGTTGTTCAGACGGAGCGGTATCCGAGGAGTTTACTTCCCTCTTGGTCTGGAACATGTATGTATGTGGCGACTCTCTGGTTGTTGTTCCGTCGGGTCTTCTTTTCTGGCGCTCCTTTGTGGCAAGTGCTTTGGCTTTGTCGCCTTCGTTTGGATGCGCCCTTGGCCTTGGTACGTATTGTAGTGATAGCGAAGGCGACGCCTCTCCATTGTCATTGCCATTGTCGAGGTTGAGGAGTTAAGAGAGTGTGGGTCGATTTTAACTAGCATTCCACAACCACAATAGGAGTACGATATGCTATCTTGTGTCTTGCGCTTGTGTGGTGGCTTCAGCTTCAGCTTCGTGTCTGTGCGATAGAGATTTCAAGACAACTAATCTTGAGCGGCAGCTTCAATCATTCGGATTGCAGGCCGAGCAAATCCAGAGTCAATACTTACTTCTTATTCAGCTGCACAGATTGACCCCGCCCTGGCCTGCAACACAAAAAAGTAGAAAAGTACCTCTAGCGAGAGAAAGAAGTGGATACCTCCGCAAGTAAGTAATAGTTCACTTTTCCGATATGTACAAACTTATGACTGGCAACTATTGAATATGTATGGTAAGTAAGTATGTACATATTGTCTGCAAACGGCAAATAGTGGTAGTCAATCAGGCACCGCGATAGCGGAGCCTCTTGACGCGTTGGAAAGAGTGGAGGGGGGGCGGGGAGATCCGCTCGGTATTCAAGATGCGAAAGTAGTATTCAAGAAGCGAACTGTGAATGTCTGTCACCTAAGTATATACGCGAATGCTAGAAAGTTTTACACGATTAATTAGTGTGCACCTGTTACTTCTGTGTAAATCGGTTTACGATTACGCCTTCCTAATAAATTTGCAAGACTCAGTCTAATAATTTGCAAGCCGCAGTTCGCATGCAGGGTTCGCACGTCTGAGAGTTTGCACAGTAGAGTAAATGAGAACCGTCTACAATGGAATAAAAAAGAGAAGAGATTTCGGACAAACTCTCGGGTTATTAGGAGATAACCTGTCCGATTACTTGAGAGATTACGGGAAAAGCTGTTGCCGTCACCACTTTCGTTCCTCCTATATATATATATATAAGTACTTCCACGAGTAAAATGACATACTTACGTCGTACCAAGCAGGTAACATCTCACAACAATTTTCCCTCAAACACTTCAGCATCCAGCATAAATTTTAAAGAAGACGATTAAGATGAACAACACGAACAACACGAACAGACAGCGCGTCCGCTTCGCTCCGACATGCCAGGTAGTAGTTGTCGTCGATAGAACAAAAGGAATCGAAGACAAGCTTTGGTATTCTAGTGCAGATGTCGACCAATTCAAGCTCTACTCGACTCTCTACAGTGAGGCAATCCGAGGAAGCATCTGTCATGGCTCTTTCACGAGTGATGGCAAGCTCGACGACATCCTTGGGCTTGAGAGACTTCTCTTCGGCAACATCTACTTAGCCAAACGAGCGGCGTTTAAGGCGGCCGTTCTTGAAGAACAGACCTGGCAGAGACTGACCAGAGAGATGCGGCGAAGGAGAGGGCTTCATTCCGCAGTGAATGGCCACGATGCTGACATGGACATTATGACACTAGCTAAAGTTGCTGCGAAGAGTTCAAGTTGGGCAAAAGAACGTGCGTCTATAGCTGGCCTCACATTGCAGAGCAACCTCTCTACAGGCACTATCAGTGGCGCAGAGAGAAGCCGCAAGCGACCCCGTAATCAAACTGGAGAGACAGAAGAGTCTTTCAAGACGACGGTGACATCTACTGGGATGAGTGCAATGTAAATACAATGGAGGAATACGCGATATGTATATATTGATATAATCCAATGCGTAGGCTTTCTAATGATATAAGTAACTACTTCTTTACTCTTACTTCTACCGCTGATCTCTGAGAACAGATAACAAGGCGGCCTCTTTGCAAACTTAAAAGAATTGTCTATGAGACATTCAAATGTCTGAAAGACATGCACAAGCTACCATCCAAAGCAATGCATTCCAATAAAACAACAAATCCATCTAACTTCTGAGGCTCTTCGGAGTCAAAATTTGCGAATACTTAGCTTTCTTTTATATGTATGCATTTTACCCAAGTTGGATGGAGTACATATCACCGGTATTGTACTCTGGTCGTGTTCGGCAAGTCAGAGACAAAAGTGGATACCAGATACGATTTATATGTAACCAGATTCTATATATGGTCGATGTTAGGCAGCAAGCCCAAGACGTCCATAGGTACCAAGTACGGGTTGCGCTGCATAATGAATCCCTCGTAGATAGAATAACCCCAGTGGACAGGACATTTGAAACAAGACTTGAATCGTGACAAACATAGCTGCATCCCTACCTAGCATGGGACGGACCTTCGATTCGAAAACCTCCTGAGCAAAATGAGAAAAGAAGCAGCAGATAGCAGAAGGGCCCATGCAGCCTCAGGCAGCATACATAACGAACAAAAGAAGCAAACAACCACACCAACCACACCAACCTGTCAATTCTAAGAGCGAAGGTATGAATCATTTTGGCACCGCCACGAACACGAAAGTCCCTGAGGCAAAGCGTCTCAAATCTGGAGAAATGAAAGTTGATGACGACGGAATAAAAAATGACAAAACATCAACGATACCAAAGAAGCTTTGACACTAAAAGACGAACTCCAAGCAGCAGGCTTCACCGCATTTCGACCCCTCGATGATCTTGGGTACTTTGGTTGGGAGCCGAACAGCTTTACGTCTGATGATAACGAGAATTATCAAGAGTTACAATCAGTATCTGTTGTAGATGTCCAAGACAAAATAAATGTGGATGGCAAGCCTCCAAAAATTTTACCGCTACAAGAGATCAAAGCAAAGTTGCCATTAAAATTGGCACAACTGACGTCCACAGTGTACGATGTCAAGTTTTCTCTCGGAGAGATCGGTATTGCAGCACACCACGTTGCATGCCGGCGTGGTGTAAAATTATCAGATGTTTGTTTGGGTCGATCTACGTTGAAATGGTTGGCATCTCAAGGCATAGAGAGAGATCATCATTCGAGACGAAACAGCAGCAGCAACGAAACGATATTTGTAGCAATGAAAGTGCCTGGGACCAATTGCATATTTGTGTCAAACAAGACAGCAAAGAAACGTGACAGCGCCAACGTCGGCTTTCAATTTGAAAGACTCTTTACTGGCGGAGATGTGGCTGATACGTCTTCGTTTCATCATTCGGTGGAACATCTTCATACTATGCAAGTTGGAGATCACAATGTACTCTTTAGAGCAGAAGTTGACGCAATGGACGAAAATGGATCCCGGTTGAGAGACAGGGATACAAGATGACAGCGTCTTTTATCAAAATGGAGTGATGTGTCAGATGATAAGCAGTGGGTCTTTGACTCTCTGCAAGGGGTGCAAGGTAGAACAAACAAATGTCAAGAGAAAAAGAGTGATCGGTGGCGGAAAGAAGAAAGATACATGCTACGGATGTTGAGTGCTTCAGTCTGTCAGATGTGATTTGAAAGACACTCAATCATGATGTATATCCTGGAGGGGCGAAGACACGGAACAAACTATTGTCAACGCGCTGGATTCCCTTCGCAACTATATTGTTGATCATGGTATATTGTACAAGTTGAAATTTTCTGTAAGTGATTTGATTGTCGAGATTATAGATGTATCAAAGTATCGGCCACTTCCGCCTGATTCAGTGGTGAAAAGTAAGTCTTATTGAAAATGACAAATGAAAGAGTATTTGACAATAGAAATAATTCTATATAAAAATTACGTATGCTTCATCAAAGATGCTGTTCTGGTAGCGTATCAAGGAAATCCAGAAGTCTTTCCGCATTTTGTTTCGTTGTCATGCAAACATCTTTATCACTTGGCGACACGAATTCCGTAGAGCATGGAGGTACTACACGAAGAGGATTGCGAGGAAAGGAACGACCAGATAATTTGTGTAGGCCACGCCATAGCGCGTCGCTATCGACTTTCAGCATGGCCTTGATAGTCTCAACTGCAGCACCACTAACGTTGTCATCTGAAAGCATTGGAAATATCATACTCCCACAGGAAGGAATGAGACCAGCCAAGTCCCTTCCACAGCTGCTTTCAAATGTATGCTTCAGGCAAACGAGAACAGACAAAAGCAAAGAGTGACGCTTTGTATAATGAGAGTGCCTTCCATCTTCAAGCAAAATGTTACCTCTATCATCTGACTCCAACAATCTAGCAAGAATTGGGTACACATCGTTTTCGAACCTATTCGAAAAGAAGCCATCAGAAAGGGTGCACAGCTGAGAGATGATTTCGAGACACTTTGATATCAATGCCTCCAAACTAGTTTGTGATTTGCTCTGATCTTGATCTTTTGCCATTGCATGTCGTATTGGTAGGCGGTGCCTAGATCTCCTCCTCGAAGATATGTGTGCAGACGACGCTGCTCTTAGTCGTCTGATGATTGTAGGCCATAATTCTGCTATTGCCGGGAGAAGTGGATTACTTGCAGATTCACCTTGCTGAGAGGTTCTGAAATCGCCTATTTTCCATAGACAACTAAAACCAGCCAAAATCGTCTCGCATCCCATCACTTGTATCTTCAGATTCTCCGAGCAAACGAGATAGCTGCACCTTGCCAGAACTGCATTCACTGTGTGAATCTCTTTCATGTGCTTGATGCTTTTGTTCTCTACAATGTGATCATCATTGTCATCCGTATGTTTGCTACTTTCATCTTCTTCAGTGTTTGGCTCGTTTATAGTGTCTTCGTCGCTTTCAGAGTTACCGGTGGGACCCAACTGTAGTTCGTCATCTAGGCGTTGCAGCCAATCGTTTCCTTCTTGATCATTTGATTCTAAGGCCATAAACGGAGTAATGTTGCCAGTTTGTTCAATAACTGATTCATCCACAAATGATATAATTGACCGAAATACGCAAACTGTGTCGAAATAGTTCTGCTGAGACATAGACACATCATATTGCCTGTCGAAATAATTCAACAGACAAGTCAGCATGTGGTCAACCATTGAGAGGCGAGCGCTAGATGTAATACTTCCATGACGAATAGCGGATCGTAGCACGACATCTATAACACCCATCATGCATCGTGACATAGTCGACCGCTCTTTGGCATGCTTCCGAACTCGTATTGATACCGCATCCAATAAGTAATCAAAATTTGTCGCAATGAAGGAATACATGTCACTACATGCAGTTGACTTCGAAATCACTCCAAGAGATGCAACTGCAAAGTTTTGAACGTAGGAATGGTTTCCAATACCAGACGCTCTCTCGAGCAGCGGTAGGAGAATAGTTGGTAGGTGCAGTTTGATATCTTCGTCAAGTACTCGTGCAAACTGACAAACAAAACCCATTAGCGCACAAAGAAGAATTGCATTTGCATTCATCACTGTGATAGAAGAGGCTTCACATATGCTGTCACCTCCAATGCTGTCAACCATTGCAACCCGTAAACCATTTGGTTTTGTTTGTGTTTTCTGTTCACTCCCATGACCATCTAGCGTAGTTGGCAGAGTCCACAGTGGATCACTAACGATTATAGGAAACACGGAAGCTGCCAACGAAGATAATACATGTGCAGTTCTTTTTGCATTCTTTGTAGCTCTATCTTTGTCACCGTACTCATCCATTTTCATTAGACCCTCCAAAAGTTCAGTACAATACACGCAAGAACCAGACCAAGTCAGTTGGGCGCTAATGCCACCAGGAGTGTGACACAGTTGACGCCGGCGTGAGCAGGACTCAAACAAGTCCGCAATACAAGCATCAATTATGAAGGCACATCGCTTTGTTCCAAATGTTCGAGCAAAAAGCCTGGCAGTTTGCCTTGCAGCGTTGATTGTCTCATCTTGTAAATAAAGGAAGCGCAGTCTGCTATGGTCTCCAATGATCCCAACTTCGTTACCATGTGCAGAAAATGCTTCGATCACAGGCCTGCACGTCATTGATTCAGTATCTGGAGCAAAGATGACTGCAAGAGAATTTGTTAAGCAGAACATAATAACATGGAAGCAATGTGCTCTCGGTTCAATTTTGTCTTACCTGAAAAGGCTTCCTTGATAACCTTTGCTCCTTCTACACACGAAAGTGCTGCCCCAATGTCACTTTTACCTTTCCCCAAAGAACGATGCTTTGTCTGATTAGCCCCAAGGTTTTTCTCACCTCGGAACGAGATGAGGAGATATCCATCAATAATACGCAAGTAATTTCGAACTTCCATGTCTCTCCCACTCTTGGCAAGTATTGGCAACATTTCTACAAGCTCTAATATTGTTGGGACGGTATTTTGGCTCAGTCGCCTCTTCCATTCAATTGCTCCAAGCTGCGACTTGTACTCGCTCAAAACTTGCATTGAATGGTTGGATAACTTATCGTTCTCGTCAGTCAAGACAGTCAAACAATATTCTATTGCCTTCTTACCAAGTGTAATCGAAGTAGACTCTGTCCACGTAGACCGTGTATCCACCAGGATTATACGACATAGGAACAATCCCCTCTGTCTTACCAAATGTGATCGATTGGTAGATACGAGGCTCAAAAGTATTGAAAGCGGCCCTGGCAACCGGGCATTTACTTCATTGTCAAATGCTAAATCTTGCTTACTCGATTGTACCGACGACTGATCGGAGACAGCGCCAGTCAAGTCTTGCGTTTCTACAGCTAGCTTTGACTTTTGAATAGCAGCAAAAAGAGTTTCCGTGACAGAATGGTTGTTCGACTCATTTGATCTTCCAATTGTATTTGTATTCTTCATCGATTGTACCAACAGCAGTGACAAGGCCAAAATTGCCTCGGATGCAACTTTATGAGTCGACGCAGATGATGAATACCGTAGTTTTGATAATGCGCATCGATACAATCCTGCAAAGTATCCAGGTAATATTGCTTTCCACAGAGTATCTATTGGAATACTCGTCATGAGAAGCTGAAGAGTTTTCAATGCTTCTAGTTGGAGTGTTGGATTATTTTTGTTGGTATTGTTGTTATTGCTTGCTTCTTTGGTTTCGCTTTCTTTGGGAAGCGATGCCAAGCAAGTTTGTACAAGACGTGCTACCAGTGCTCCACCCATGGCATCGCCAATTTCAGTAGCCATTGGAGAAGCCAAGTGTTGTAATTGATCATATGAAAGTGAAGCCAAATCAAGAAAAGTATTCGATGGCGACGAACTGGTTAGAAAGGCCTGCATGCAACGTAATAGTGCTACAGCACATTCTTCTCCCCGATCTAATGCCGTTTCATCAGAGTTGATAGTATTTTGGTCTCCAGTGGAATGTCCATTACTTGCAATGTCTAGTGATGATAGTGCCATGGTACAGGATACCAATCCTGGTAATACTAACGAATTTATGTCGTTGTCATTTGATTCGCCATCTTTGCACTTGCCAGAAATGTTGACAATATTTTGTCTACACTTCCAAACCACTATAACTACAAACGCCGCCTCCTCCATACATGAATAGGCAGCGCTCTGTAGAATATAGTGCAATCGTCCACCGTCATTATTTGAGTTGTGCAATTGTCGAGGTTGGTGCTGTCGCAACAAACTGAAAAGAGGCACAGCTATCCCATTTATCTGATTCTGTACCCTTGATTGCCAATAGTTTTTGGCATCTTCATTTCCGACTTCATCATTATTTTGGCTGCTGCTGTTATTTATCTCGTCGTATTTGACAGTGACAGTTTCTATAATATCATACAATGCTATACGGAGTGTATGTAGAAGATGCTTCACCTGATTGCGACGTTCCAATTCCAATCCAAGTTCACTGCTGCTGCTACTAATTCGGGGTGCAGCGGCGACATAGTTGTCATTTCGTTGCTGCTGAGTTTGTCGTCTTAGATCATCTAATATGATCAGCCGCCTAACAATTGGATCGATATTCTTGTCGAATAAAATGGAAGCCAGAGCTTGCTGCTGATAGTTCCAGTGGTGATCACCCTCCATCACGTTGTCATTGCATTTCATTGTTAGTGCTGCTACGGCCGCGAGCTCAGATCTCAATCGCCTACTCTTTCGCACACACTTAACTCATGGGCGGATAAAACCGGCCACAGATCATGGGCCCCAACCTACTCCTTTGCCGCTTACTTGAGCCGTCGCCACAACAATACTGAGGCTTCCGCTAACACCACTACAATATCTTCACAGCTTATCTCTTCATATGAACCGCCGCACCAGCGACCCGGTTACTGGGTGACTCTGGACTCGTGACTCTATCTGCACTCGGCTACTATGAAGGGCCTACGTAGGAGTCAGTATTAAAATCCGCGCCGAGAACAGTTAGCGAACAATTCAGTTGAGAGAGATTGACCATGGCATGCCTCGCTCGGCGTAGGGCGGCGTGCTGCCGCCCACACGACAACAGCCACAACCAGCCACAAGACAACAACAACCACAACAACGACGACAACAACGACGACAACAACGACGACGACAACAACAACGACAACACTACGAACATTCACTATGGTTCACCATGGCGATTTGAGTCAACTATTGACTAAAAATATACTCCAACACAGTACTCTTATCCGTCTCAACAGTACTCTTATCCGTCTCACCAAGAAACAAGTAGTCCAAAACAGTACTCTTATCCGTCTCACTAAGGAAGAAGTAGGCCTAATTCGTGAACAAACACGTCAAAATAAAGCTGCCCAGGACAAATGGAACTGTGGCCAGGAGGATTGGAACCGCCGCCAGCAGGGTTGGAACAGCAAAAGAGAGACGTGCATCAAAAATGTACAGGATCAACTGGTAGGTGTAGAGGGTCAACTTCAACATTTGGTACGCACAGTGGAAAAGCAGAGGGCAGAGACAGACTCCAAACTAGATACGATGAAGAAGAAATTGGATTTACATAGATGGGTATTGGTGAACTTGAGTGCATTCGTTTTCACTGCGGTCATTGTAGGGATCCTATGGATTGCCAAAGACGATTCTGGCCAGACCTGAACTGCGAAGGTGTATGTATGTGTAAGGATGTTTGTAATTGTAATGTATATGTGTGAATAAAGACGAATAAAGACGTATCTAATCATAATGATGTGCGCAAGAGTGTGTTCCAGTTGCAGTGTACATCATTAGATTTTCTCTCTCTCATACTCGTACTTATTACTAGATCTCCCTCCCTCCCTTCGTTTTCGGCCTCAAGACCGAGGCTCACATCTTATACAACGCTGTCAATAGAACAATTGAAAGCTTCTAATAGCATTTACAAATGGCGACGTAGTAAGGAAGTGCATTGCTGCGGCGCAGGCAATCTACACTCGAAGGCTCGATGCTACAGCCTCGTATGACCTGATGGGAGCAATGGAATCTTATTATGGGCTAAAGCTAAAGAATAATTGACCTTGCCCAAATCAACACTCATCGATGACATATATGCAAAAGTATTTTGATGCTGTTGGCGCATCTTGTCAATGCAGTCTAAGACTTCATTATTTTCCATGGGTAAGCTGAGAGATGTAAGGTTGCAAAGGATGCCATCCAAATCTCTCGTCGCCATGGAAGTGTAGGTAAACGGTGGCTTGTACTCAGTCATTCTTGGCTGCCCAGACAAATTGGAAGATGTAAGATCAAAAACTGATATCACTGCAAATGCAGCATCTTTCAAGCCATTTTTGTCAACTTCAGTTGGCACAATTTGTTTGCGATTCGACGCCCAATCGGCTAGAAGTGCCAACACTTCCAGTTCCAGTATCGCTTGGTCATAGTAGCCATGACAAACGGCTGCTCTTATATTTGGTGATTCTGAATACAACGGTGATGCAAACAAGTCTGTTAGCAATGCACATGTCTGTACATGTCTGTGCACCAATTGCATTGCCTTCAAGTTAGTGCACCTCCCATACCCCATCCATAATGTACCTAGCTACCTAGATATGCCCTGAATATGCACTGGATATGAGCTCCTCAACAAAATAAAATGAAGCTATCGTCAGCGAGCTCATGTCCAAGAGTAAAATAAGCAGGGTCCGCGACGAGGGTTCCCGCCAAAATTTTACCTAGTAAAAAAATCGAGTCCCGGAACCGTCTCGTCAGCAAACTCAGGTGTCGCACCTCAGTACCGCTTTCAAAACCGCTGCCAGCTCCCCCTCGCTCGCTCCACGCGAAGAACAAACACCCCCTCCTACCATACATACCTGTCTCCTGTGTCTGCTGCCTCTATCTTCATGCGTACCTACACATGTCTTACTGCTGAGTGATAGTGGCTTTGGCTCCTTTATGTCTACATCATTTAGCCGTTGATTTACGAGCTCCATTTCCTGCCGACCGTTAAAGCCAAAAGAATATGCCGCCAGCTACCTACCGATCTATATTCGTGATATTATTCCTTCTTTGGACGTCACTCCCTTTACGTCTATCTCGTCATCTATGCGGTAGTATGAGATGTCACGTTATCTAATCCTGATGGGGCTGGGACAAGGCGATGGCGTCGGGTACCGGCAATGATGACAATAATTAATAGACGACGCTGTAGAAGAGCACTCGACACAACGTGGAGGTAGTTTGATGTGTTGCGTGGGAGGAGTGCTATTAGTGGTTAGATTGTTGCCCACCTATGTCCAACATATACCTAATGTAATAGGGACTAGAGGCACTCCCTCTTTGAACGATGAGGTTCTTGAATAAAGGGGAACAATCTGGGGAGACATAGACTGCTGCTCACAAACGGGGGGGTGTGTGATGGTTGATGCGGGTGGAGAGAGTCAGTGAGTATCGATGAATAGATGTTATTATGAATTATGTGATGTATTTTCTCTCAATGTGTTGCTCCATGAATTATTCTTTTCCATCTCAGACTTGAGGATTCGTTTGATCACTTCGGCAGAGGTTTTACCTTTGTTCTTGTGCTTGTGGAATTTATTGAAATGTACGAAGACGAATGCACAACGTACTTCCATATTCAACATGGATGAGTTCCAGATCTTGCTGCCGTCGAAATTGAGCTCCTTCAATTTGGGAATGACCGTGGTATCGAATAATTGCTGGTACGATTTCTTCATGTCATCCTCGGTTGTTCGTTGCCTCTTGCTTTCACTAGAATCGTCTCCACTGGCTTCCTCTTCTTACTCACACTCTCCTTCTTCTTCTCTTCAATACCAAGTAGCTTAGACAGAGGCACTTTCTTCGTCTGTGCCGTCTTCTTTTGGACGTTTGTCGAGCCGCTGGTAGCTAGATCCTTGGGTCTTTAGTAAATGACGAAATTGGATAGTGGAAGTATCTTCTGCCGTCTGCTTCACTCCATTGAAAGTTCTGTCCCGCCGCTGACACATAAGGGGTATTATTCCGACACTCACCTCCCGATGAAAGGGGAATAAATGGTGAGTAAGGGACGCTGGCGTTGCTACGGGGCCAACCCATGGCAGAGCTCTGCGTCTGTTGTTGTGTGTAGTTGAAATTTATGAAGGGATTATGCTGTGGATATTGATGTAGCTGCCGTTGTTGCGTCTGCGGCGCTGCCTCCATGGCTACCACCGCGGACGCACTCCATGATGGAATAGAGACGTTGCTGGCCGAATTTACTCCCCCGCCCTCCCCCCAGCGGCCACCGCCGCTGCCTCCTGCTCCGCCGTTGGACGTGGCTAACCCATTGCAAAATGGGTAGCCATATCCCCCACCGTTCATTATCTTCCCATCGATCCACTCGATGAAGAGAGACAAAGCATCGGCGGGAGCAAAGCAGAAGAGTGCACTGAAAGAAGAATCTTTACGTTCTCATAATTCTCAAGCGTAGCCAAATTCGGATTGATTGGCAGGGGTCGCAACGTCGAGTTGATTCAAATGAGCGGGACTCGGTACAAAGGAATCAATTCATTTTGTATGTGTTTTCTGATCACTGCTGATCATACCGAGCGATACGTAGGAACTAGGAAAAACTCGCTAAACTTGAGTACCGGTTTGCTGACGAGATGGTAACGGGATCTATGGGATCTAACAAAACGACGCGGACCCTGCTTATTTACTCTTGCTCATGTCAGCGTCCGTCATCCTCGCGGATGACGTGACGCTGTATTGACTGTATTTTGTAGCTGTCAGTGAATGAGAATATAAGCAGCCGCGTTCTTAGCGTGATAGACTACTCATAGCCGTTGCATCGTAAACTCTTAACGCTACCAGATAGACAATATCAGCAACAGCAGCAACATGATCGTCGCCGCCATCATAATATGCTCACTGTGCTGCTGCCATAGCGTAGCAGCACTTTCATCATCACCACAAATATCCAGACGAAATGCACTACGCACATCTTATACAGCTGCAGCCACTCCGATCCTACATCAGCTATTATCACCAGACATTGCCAACGCCGCAAGCAATTTAGGACTTGCCAATAAGCTATCCAAACGTGATCCATCCATGCTCAAGAATTCAGTGTTTAATATTCCTCCTGGTCCACAATTTTATCCAGAGTTCATGCATGGCGACTGGGATGTCACTATGAAATTTCGTGGATTTGTCTTTCCATCCACATCGATATCGAAAGAAAAGTTGGTTGCCAACGTTGGTATTCCTGGCTTTCAAAAATTATCCATTGCCACTGTCGGAGATGTCGGAAGGGAAGTTACAAACTATCAAATGTCAATCGACAAATCTTCGAAAATGGAAGATAGAAAATTATCGCTATCAACTTCCATCAATGGACACTTGGGATATGATGCAGTCCGTGAAGTCATTTATGATCCAAAAGACAATCCAAATCGAATATCAATTGATTTCATACCCAATCGTACACGGAATGCTAACCGTATTGAACTTTTCTGCAATGGACGTGAGTCGGAATTAGTTTCAGCGGAAGAATCTGCATCTGGACAAACTGTCTTTTTGTGTGCAGAGTACATTCGGCAAGTTACATTTGGCTTATCTCAAGAGTTTGGTGTGGCAAGACAAGTGAGTGGTAATTATGGACATTTCTGGACTTGGAAAAGTCCGAAGGATTCGTCGTCGTCGACAAATTACTGGAAATTTACTGACTGCAGCTTATCTGGATGCACAGGATCCAATGTTCTTTGAGGAACCAAGCAAGCCTGTGGTTGTTTACTCGCATGATTTTGGTAGCCACAAGGCGTTAGGTGTCTAACTATTATAACCACAAAACATACCACTTTTTCGCCAATAGAGACAGAATGTCTGCTCTTGAACTTCTTGGCCAGGCCATTTCAATAGATTTCATCTATATAAGCAATTATAAATATATAGTTTATTTATCTTATGTATGCACGAAAGTCACTCAGCAAAGCTGGCACAAGATATGGGATCAAGCAGGTAAGTTTCCATCTCACCCATATTCTTCAGCTGGATGACTTCCTTCGCCGACCAATTTTGTTCCGCATCTCCAACTAAGTCGTGGAGCTCTCTTGTGGTGCGTATCATGGAAGGCAAAGATGTCTGTTCCATCCTTGCAGCCATATTGACAGCTGTGCCGCACGCCATGAATTTTGGCATTTTCTGTCCCAACACGCCGCAAGTGACATCTCCACAGTGTATACCCACTCTTATCTCCAATGTCTCAAAGTCAACAGCATTCTGGCCAACCCACGCGCCATGCATCCCACCCACTCCAATGGGAGATGGAATGCTGACATTTCTAGCTTCGCATACCATATCCTTAGCAATAGCAAGCGCTCGAATGGCAAGCATCTTTAGCGCTGTTGTTATCTTCTTCGCCATCGTCGTCCTCTAATAGATTGGTTGCACAAATGTATGCATCACCAATAGTTTCCAGTTTCATAACCCCATGCAAGTCACAGAGCTCATCAAAGCGGGCAAATAGATTCTGTAGCATGTCCATTACCTTGATAGGTTTA
The DNA here is from genome assembly GCA_018806925.1 of Skeletonema costatum. Lineage (NCBI taxonomy): Eukaryota > Bacillariophyta > Thalassiosirophyceae > Thalassiosirales > Thalassiosiraceae > Skeletonema > Skeletonema costatum. Next base: position 123,916 of record JAHBBA010000840.1, on the reverse strand, counting down.
ATATCCATTGATATCCGAGAAAACCCAACAATATCCGTGAATACAATACAGACATTACTGGCATTTTCGGCATACAAGGCCCTTGTGGGAGATAGATCAATCCCCGTCGTTTGAACTATCACACCGGACATCGTCAGTACCGCTATCATCGTCATCTCGATTCATGTTGCGTAGCAACTGCAGCTTGCTTTGTATCCCATTATTAACAGCACCACCTGACGTCTTACGACTCAAGGTCGTGTTGTCCCACCTTGGCTTCGCTCCAATCAGAGTTGGCAACGTACCACGCATTGCTCCCTAATTTTAATGCCGTATCATCGAGATTCGATTCTTCACTACCATAAGACGTCATTGATTTTTCAGATTTTCTTCTGGGAATTGGCTTGGGTTCATTCCAATAACATTCAATCTTTTCTAGCACCTTTGCCGGCACGAATGAATTAAGTATTTGACGTGACATTTTATTTGACTCCTCTGTAGCCTTTCTTAGACGCTTGGAGTAAAGGTTTGAACCGAGTATACACGCAATATCCGAAATGAGGACACGAGACTGTTTGGAAAATCCATCCTCTTCTTTTCGTGGTATTAGAATGGCTCCTGCGCATTTCTTCCCATTCACCAATATAGGAACTGTCAATGTTGACTTGTACCCAGTCTCATACAATGCTTTGTGCGTATCGAAAAGACTTTCTTCAGTCCGTGGGGCATAATGCTCCCGTAACGTCCGACATGCAACTACCACAAGCTGTTCCATCCAATGGTCTTTCGAAATCAGAATCCATAACTTCCAACTCAAATGAAGATGGTGATAATTCACCATTTTCAATATTTGTTGTCACCAACACACGCTTTATAAGAAAGTGATCTGAGCCGGTAACCATACCAAAGGAAATTCGGTCAAGATCAAACATTAACGCTAGTAATCTTGACGTCTCCAGAAAACATTCTGCCTCATCACGTGCCTCCATTAATCGACTTGCCAGTGCCGATATGGCACGTGTCCTTCGTAACAGTCGTAAACTATCTGGTAAATTCTTGACACTTTGTAGTATTGATTCACCAAATTCATCTTCTCCCTTGAATTGTATTTCTGTTTTCGCTAATGTAGCTTTCTTCTCTGGTGACCTTATTTTTGATGGGTTTATTGCTGCTGCTGGTGTCAAACGTTTCTAGGCTGCGACTACGTTGCGAAGGAGAGATAGCACTACCCCCTGATGTTGAACTATCATCATGGCTGTCTATACCACTGTCTCTTGTTATACTGCTGCACAAACGCCGTGGAGGAGATGATCTGCTAGTATTATCCCCGTCTGGTGCCAGAAGGATGGAACGTCTACCTGCTGGAATATAACCCGCTGATAATCTCTTTTGCATCTTTTCCAGTGGTACAACTTTATCGCTATTATCACTGTTATTACTGTTGCTACTACAGTCACTGCTGGGGCGGCGACGCCGTGATAACGTTGATTTTCTACAATCAACATCATCAGGTGAACGTCTCTTCATTATGTAAACAGTTGAGACAACTCCGAAGGCCATTGAAATTAATGCCGTGGCAACGAGTGAGGCAGAGCTCGTTTCTGACGAGTTTATTGGCGGCGAAGACATTGATAATAAAGGAATGGCAACTTGATCTAGAGGGGTCGACGTCGATCGTTTGTGATGATTGTACAGTTTTTTTCTTCTGTGGGTACCTACCCTGCTACTTTTAAAAGTATCTATGACAAGCTTTTACATTTTTTTTGTAGTGAGACAGTAGACCATCCGTGATTAAATTTTCTGACACGTCGATAGAAGTTTGAATCACTACGATCAGGTACGAACATTAGCAATGTCTGCTTCCACATTGTTTTTGTTGGGAGCGGTGTGATTCCACCATGCCCACAATGTAATGCTCATTGTTCCCTAATACCGGCGAAGTGGGGATGGAGAGAACCTCAACACACTTTCAGACATAATGCTCTCTCGCTCTATGAACAAGCAAACACATTTACATTATTTCGAAGCGGGTACATTTGCACATTATCTACTTCTGTAAATCATAGCAGGGTTGAGTGAATCTAGACATAAGGTGTACTCTATCCAGCCCAGTTACACAACAAAGTTCCAAATCTCCACCTTCCTACATTGTGAGAAGACACAATCATCCTCATAAACATGATCAGGAGCTCTTCCTACATCTTTTTGACTCCGAAACGTCGGGCAGCAAGGTAGAGACACCAGTGTTGTTGAAATATTGCCATACCTTGCCATTATCCTGTCAACGCTTTCGTTGTTATGTAGACGTGCATGAGAATGAACACACAATAGAGCTAGGTGATCATACTCTGCTTGCTTCGGATTTCCACCCTCGTGTTCTTCCTGTTGTTGGCTCTTCATGAACTCTTCCAAAGTACCTTTAAACCCAACCAAACCACGTACTCCCTTGGGACATATTCCATGCCAGTCTTCTTGCAAGGCAGGATCAATGGAAACAACACATTCCCACTGCTTTAGATAACAAGCCAACACTGCAGTTCGAGGCGTAGACCCATCACCTATACATAGACACTTTACTCTGTTTCCATTCTGTTTGTTTGACTGCAGGCCATACTGACTAGCAGCTTGGATTGCCGCCATAGACTCGGACACGTCTTTCGCCGAAGTAAATACTTTCAGAGAAACAATATCCGAAAAGCAATTCAACGAAAATAGCTTGTCCACATAATCGCAGTACCCAAAGTTGTTGGGTCTACGAACGATCCCTGATTCACTCTTGCGACCCTGCTTTGCATTTTCTTTTGGTTGTTGTTTGCATCGTTTGGCGGTTTGATTCTTTTTACATTGACGACACATGTCTACGTCTTGTTCCTTGGCAAATTTCTTCTTGGGAAAGAGATGGGATGCTAATGACTGATGGCATTCATTGCATATTCGTTGTTGCTGTTGTTGTTTTGATGTGGTTGTGATGGCGGCTGTTGGTTGTGCCGATGCCACTGGTTGACAAAGGAGCATGTCATTTTGTTTTTGCTTTTTGTGCTGCTGCTGTTGCTGCTGCTGCTGCTCGGGTGGTGATGATGCTGGCTCTTCTTTGCTGCTCATTTTTGATGATGTGGACGGTCCGCTACACAACTTTGGCACTACCATACTTAAAGTCTCGCGGAGATGGAAGGTTGATGGGTGGGAGATGATGAGGGCGGGCGGCGTGTCATTTCACCAATGGAGGGGAGATGATAGGTTTCTACATATGTAGGAATCAGTAATCGATATGTGTTCCGTGGTGAGGTTGTCTTCAAAATTCTTCATTGGCACGCATCAAGATGAGTTCTTTTTTCAGTGAGTCCGTTCACAATATAACATCAAGGCACCTACAAGAGGAACCTACCCATCATCATAAAAATTGGCACGCATGTCAATCAAAGTTCTTCTCTCTATGAACGTACATCAAGCACCTACAAGAGGAACCTACCCATCATAAAATCCCCATCACGCTTTTGTAAAGCAACAGTCGAGATAGCCTGCCTTCTTCCATAATACTACAAATCACCATAACGCCTCTATACAACATGATGGCTGCTCTCAAACTATCCACCATCCTGCTAGCGATGGTAATCGCCATAGCTAACGGCGATGCAACCCTCAACGCAGCTCGACATTTTCTCGACTCCACCCCTCCCAAAGTTGTGGTGTCATCAACCTACCCTTCCTCCGAAGTACACTCCAAATTCCAGCAATGGAAGGAAAAGTTTGATCGCGAGTATGAGTCCATCAAGGAAGAAGCGTTGCGTAAACTGATCTGGATTGAAAATCACGCACATATCGAAACACATAATGATCAGCTGCCTACGCCAAGCTATACACTTGGCCACAACGATTTCAGTGACATCACTAATGATGAATTCAAGCAAAGGTTCTTCTTGGGGGAGTATAGTCCTGGTATCTTTGAGGCAAAGGGTCGTTCGGATGGATCCATCTTTCCACTCACTTCTCAACAGCGTAAGCTACGTGGACCTGAAGATGATGTACTTGAAGCTGAAACAGAGGATGACGATGATAGTGATACTCAGCCGGTGGAGGATGTACCGGAATCAAAGGATTGGAATGATGAAGGAGCAGTGTCACCTGTCAAGAATCAGTGGTTTTGCGGATCATGCTGGGCGTTCTCTGCTGTTGGTGCCATCGAAGGAGCACGGGCTATCGCAACTGGCAACTTGACTGAATTATCCGTTCAGCAACTTATTGATTGTGATAAAACTGATTTGGGCTGCGGAGGTGGGCTTATGAATAATGCATTTCAGTATGATGAAGATAGCGGTGGTCTGTGCTCTTATGAGGCTTATCCCTACGCGTTACATCAACATTGGTTCTCTGGATGCGCAAGATATTTGCCCTATTGCACTCCAGTATCACACTCGACAGTTTCGAAGTTTGTTAACGTCACAGAAACTGAGGATGATCTGAAGGCTGCTATTGCTACTCAGCCAGTATCTGTTGCTGTCTCAGCAGGCACGTCTGACTGGCAATTCTATAGGAACGGAGTGTTCAGTGGAGGATGTGACGATGAAATTGATCACGGCGTGTTGGCTGTTGCCTATGGACATTATGACCCAGAGAAAGATCCAAATGCTCATATGAACGCAACTGCAATGGATTATTTCACGATCAAAAATAGCTGGGGAACGATGTGGGGTGAACAGGGGTTTATCAAGCTTGGTCGTGGAGTTGGCAATGAAGCGGAAGGTGGGTCTTCATGTGTGTTGAAGTTTGCTTCTAGACCTATCATGAAAAAAGATGACTAGGGAGCAAACCAGACGGGAGAGTCCATGTAATGTACAGATACTAAAGATAAAATGTTATGGCAAAATCATACTTGGTGGTACTTCTGCTGCATTCTGTTGGCATAGTGTTGCAGCATAGAGTTTGTCGCTAAGGAATGAGGTGCGTCCAGATTTTGTCTCGGGCTATTAGGATCAACCCGATACATTTGTTCGAGTGATGTCTTAGTATTCATCATTCTCTCTCTCGACGCTGATGCATCTTTCGCTCCAGCAAATGGATCACAATCATACAGCCATGCCTTGACCAAAGCACGATGTTCCGCAAGAGCGATGAACTGACCAATCGCAAAGGAACTGCACGAACCCGAAATCACGATCGTACAAGGACGATTTCCGCGTTGCTGCTGTAACATCCCACTATCACCGGTTGTGAAGTTATTACTACTACGTTGAGATTGCATAGAATCATTACGAAGGATGGATGGTATGCGAACAAAGGAAGCTGGCGAGCCAGGACTCTGGATTCCACCTCCTCGCGACGATGACGGTGCTCCATCACCAAAGGCAAACGTATCAGCAGTGGCAAACATGGAACAAATCCTTTCGTTGTTACCCACCACCATTTTGTCAATATTGGTATTGCCGTGATTAGCTTGCGATATTGATGGATCTAATGTGGTGACAAATTCGGCAGACCATAGACTTGAAGCATTGAGCAAGTTATCGTGCACATTTGAACTGTCAACGATTGGGGACGGAATTCCCACCGCTGCAGATTGCTGCTGTGGTTTGCTGTTGCTCAAGCCATTCAAAACTTGATCTTCCAACGTGGCAGCAAACCTCGTGTATGATCTCAGTGAATCCTTATCAGGTGATACTAGCCGACCGCTACAATTCAATAGCGCATCGTTCCAAAGATCTACCAATGACAACATTATTGGAAGGTTATGTCTTGGACAAGTGTCAACAAAATGTTGGTCTAGATCGTGCGCACCTGATAGTAACGTAGACACTACATTCCATCCAAAGATGAATGAAAGTGGCAACAGTCCAGCAGCCGATAATGTAGAGAAAGCCTCACAACTGGAATGCCTTGGAACAACGAAGGTATTGTCTCGAGGATATGCACCGAAGAAAGTACTGGGTGATGCTGTTACCAAAAACATATTTTGACATTCTCTCTTGGGATCAGAGTTTGTTCCAGAGAAGATCCATTCTCTGACAATCCGATCCAATCCCATATCGGCGGATGCTTCCACCAATGCCAGTGTAACAACAATAGTTGTCGCGGGAGAAAGATCACCTAGTACTTCATTCAATTCACGTGTATTGGACGATGTCAACACCTTCAATCTGCGTCGATTATTTGATCTAGATGACTTGGTTGGAGACATGAAACTACTCACAACATTATTCGTCTTTTTGAATGGAGTTTTTTCCATCATGGATTGAAAAGTAGATGCCATTGATTCCACATTCTTTACAACATCTGCTGCAGTATGCGCCACTGTAGCGGTCCCAATATCTTTTAATGCCTCATAAATGAATTCTAATGCGGATGGAACGACAGCTCTGTCGCCTGGGGATACCACCAATACATCTGTGAATTGTTTGCCAGATGGACCATGGACACGTAATTTTCCCTGACGAAATGATTCTGTCAAGGTTTCTATCCGATCCCATTGATTATGTATCTCATCAACTACATTTTTCTGCCTATCTACTTCCCCGTTGTTGTTACTGCTATTGTTGTTTGTTGCCACATCATACGGATTGTACATTACGAGACCTCTCGGTGCACGAAGTGATAAAAACATACTCCCCGAGTCATGATCTTCATCTTCATCCATTGATGTGCGACTTTTCAACTTTTCCACACCATTTGCAAAAGAAACATTTGTCAATATATCTTCATTGACTACGCCACCGCCACTACCGCTTCTATAATTACTATGAATTGAATTTCCACCAGCAGCAGCAACATTGTGATGATTCCTCAATTTCCAACCAGGCGCCATCCTCCCCCAAGCCAAGTCACGAATCTTCTCACCAATCCTCCTTGCCGCCTGAAATCTTAATAAGTGATGAATGGTCTCCAAAGTCATGCGCTGTCGTGAATAATCGGCCAGTAATACATTTTCGTGGTTGGTCGAGTTGTGAACCGATATCATAGAGTTTACGCGATCTTCGTCGGTGCAGAGATTGGTTAGTTTGAGGGGGTGGATGTCCACGTTTGCGTGGTGTTGGAGGAGGGAGAAGGCTTGGCTGGGTGTTATTGACATGGTGGCGGTGTATAGCTCTACTATGATAAGTATTTATGGCAATGTGCCGTCTATCTTCTTCGCTTCGTCGTGAGAATATGGGGGACAAAAATCCCAAACTTAATTTGAGAGAGCCAATGGCAATGGTATTTAGCGATATCGGCGAGAGCGGTACGACACTTTGCAATAGATCAAAGATACATACTTACCCTTCGCTTTTGTTGATGGAGTTCGCTTTGATTACAGTTACAGTGTACATGTCGCTTTGCTCTCTAGATGGGCTCGGCATCCGGAAGCAAGGGGTAAAGCATGCTCCTTTATATGGCTTTCATAAGAGAGAAGAATATCATCCACACATACTTCCGGTTCCGGTTGGTCTGCAACAGTGCCGGTACGTTGCTCGCTTTGGCTTTGGGTGTATTGCTGGAACAAAGATGGATTACATGACTGTTCAAACGTATAAAACCAACTTTAATGCACCCATCCATGTTATAGGCGTGTAAGATTTCTGACTATTGCTTCATTGCATGACATTTATTTTTGCAGCGGAGGTTATCCTGGAAAGAGTTTATCTAGGCAAGAATTGATAGCATCATCTCTTCAAGACTTTATCAAACAGAGAATAAATCAGAGAATAGCTCAGCAGGTGCTGAACTCAGCCATGTGAATGTAACACCAGAGCCAGAGACGGAGCAGCTGTCTGGAATAATGAATGAACAAGACCAGCTAGATTCAGACTTATCAGCAGACGTTGCGGGCATGATGAAACGGATCGATGTGACTCTAAAGGAGCAACAAGATCAGGACCAGCACATCATTTCATCTGCAAATGCAAAGCATGCCAGTTATCATAAGCACCCTTCCGAAACTCACAGAATGGGCGATCCGTACCAAACGTCTGAACGTGTGCACAGCTTCTTTTGTGAAGATTGTCTTCGCAAGAGTGGGCCGTGTAACTGCAAGAGCACATCAAATCTCTTGAGCAACAAACCAAGCAAGGCGATAGAGACGAGTGATGATTCAAAAGCGGTGGCAACTGTATCACGATCTATTTGCAGCTGCAGTTGATAACACCAGAGAGTCAACATCTGATGATATTAGGCTTGATAGCATAGAGAATGCAGTCAAATCAGCAGGTGAAATTGACCTAGTCGTCAATGCAAAGGGCAAAGGTAAAGATAAAGATTGATAAACAGCACAAAAAGAAGAAGGAAGACACAATTGTCATAGGGGTAGAAGAAGAAGGCAATGACAACAGGCAAGCACTCAAGTCGCAGAGGTATGCATTTTCAATCGCCGCACTTCTTCTTTGATTGGAAGTATTTTGATTGGTCTCCTATTCGCTTTCGCAAGGCCTCGCCGAACATCGTAGACCTCTTCGTCTCATCACGATTCCATTTAGCGATTTGGCGAGAGCGGTGCGACACATAAATAGATCAATAGATCCTTCTTTCCCTTCTCTTTTTTGGCGGATAGAGTGCGCTTTTGTGCTACCATTGCTTCTGATGGGGCCCTTCACAACTTTGGATCAGTGCTCTCCACTGTTCTCCTTGACAGAGTTAGATATTTGTGCGAGAATCTATTCAAGAACAACAACAAGAACGAGAACAAGAGCAAGAGAAGAATGTCATCGACACATGCTTCCGATTCCGATTGGTATGCAGATGCAGCTGAAAAGGACTCACAATCTATATTACCGGTATGTAGCTCCTTTGGGTGTATTGCTGGAAAATGTGACGATGATAAACCACAGAGGATGTGCATCGATGTGTATTGATGTGTAGATTTCTCACCATTGCTTCATTGCATCGTCATCTATTTGTGCAGCGGAGATTATCCTCGAGAGAGTTTATCCACCAGGCAAGAATTGACAGCATTATCACTTCAAGACGTGGGCAAACAGAAGATAGCTCAGCAGGCGATACAATTAGCCATGTAACACCAGAGCCAGAGCAGCTGTTTGAGACAAAGCGTAAACAAGATCAAGAAGTTACACCAAATCCTAATTCTTCTTATTCAAACTTGTCAGCGGATATTGCAGACATGCTCAATCGGATCGATGCGACACTTCAGCACCACCGAGATCAGTACCAAGGCATCGTTTTGTTTGCAAAGGATGCCAGTTATCATGACCACATTTCCGAAACTCACATGAATGATGTCAGACTTGACAGTATCGAGAATGCAGTCGAAACAGCAGGTGTTATTGACCAACTCGCCAATGCAAAGGCAAAGAAGAAGAAAAAACAGAAGGAGAAGAAGAAAGAAGCAGAAAACAATAACAACAGGCAAGCACTCATGTCTCGGAGAAAGAGGATTGCAACTTCAATATTGACAATTCTTCTTTTGATTGTGCTTATTTTGCTTGGTCTCCTTTTCGTTTTAGGACCTCGCCGAACATCGTAGGATTATGATGTACAACCTCCATTTCTTTCAGGATGAGCCTAGCGAATGTCAGTCATTACTGAAGGATGTCTACAAACAATCTGACTGGATAATATCTAGTGAGAATGCAGATGTACGTTCGCTGGGTTCATTGGAAATTGTCAAAGACTGTAACTGTTTAATTTGGGATACTCGGGTCTTGTGATGTGATTGTAAATTAAAATGTATCAATTGGCAATATTATGCGCAAGATGTCTTACTACTCTCTCAGCTTAGCTCCATCAATGCATAGTAGAAAATACGTATACGTCGCCGTCGGATGACCACCAAAGGGTGTTTGAGTTCTACATACTTACTTCGGCACAAACGATTTTTCCCTGTTGAATTGCCACATCGCTGCAGATTTTCCAAGCTCCTTCAATGTTTTGATTTCTCTCGGCTGTAGTTTACCATCAAAGCTTGAACAAAAGTTGACTCTCGAGTTGTAAAATGGTCGATGATTTTTCGACTGAGGCGGCTCCTCTTGGCCATTCAGGCGGCTAAATGATCGTGCAAGAGGATGTAAAATATCAACGTTGAATGATGATCCGTCGGTCACGTCCATTCTCGAGAGCATCTCTAGTGAAGTGAAGCATGAACCAAGCGACATGAGACGTTCTTGGTCTCTCACAAATTTCCATACATATGTCGAGTCAGTGTGAACTTTGATATCATAAAATAGCTGAACATCCTTTCGTTTTGTCGCCAAGAAAGCCTCCAGAACTCTCAACGCACTAGCACATGAAAATAAATCACACCTATTCCGAGAAGGATTCACAAGAGGGAATACAGTGAGTAATTTGTCTCCGCTGCGTTCTCTTCCAAGGGGAACGCGGATTCCGAAGCATTTGTTTGCAGCATTAGACATCTCAAACAACAGCCGAGTCTCTTCAGTACCCTCTGATATTATTTGAATAGCAAACCCACCAGTTGTGCTTTGGCCACGGGTAGCCTCGACACTGTCACTAGGATAGATACCTCCAGAGCAGAACATGGATACATAAACAGCCTTTGTTGTATCTGCCGTAGATGCACTCAGCGATTTTGACTTGACCTCGCAGGGATACATCAAAGAAGAGAAGTAATGTCCATCTAAGGGCAATCCATTTGTGCAAGCTTTCACGATATCTGCCCTTTTCAAGCCCATTTCCTTCGCCGATGAAGCAGCATCAGGATATATTTTCAACAATGACGAATCAAATGTTGCGATGCTGGACATGAAGATTGGATCTCCCATTTCTCTTGTTGGATACTGAAAGAGCTTCTTTCTTCCCTTAGTTGATGGTAGTAGGTATTGTGCCACATCCTTGCCTGCATCAACACACCTTTCAATCCTTTCAGTAATGACGGCATTGGAAGTATCAAACAGGGCTGGATTTTGACGTAGTATACCAGCGGCAACTCGATTCGAGTCTTCCATATTTGTTGATGGCAAGGCTTCTGCAATCAAGTCAATTTTCTTCATGAGGGAAGTCTCCAATCCTTGTCGCAACAACCGAGGAGCCTTAAGCACCAATTCTCCTAGATCTCTTGGTTCATCTAAAGATAATGCTAATGCCAAATACTTCAAAGCTGGTTCAATCTTCCCCTTTTGACTAAGGAATAATGTTGGAGGCGATACAGCTACAATCATACCAACTTCGTATGGATGAAGGGCGCATAGCTTCATAATTGAAGCTACTTTGAGACGCAATGTATTAAGGGATAGACCCATTATGGCAGGCGACGTGTAGATGATCCTTCCAATGTGTTCGTGTGGAATTCCTAGTTCACTGAGGAAAAAATCTAATTTTGGCCGCAGCGACGAAGCAATACCATACTGTATCAAGGAAGGTTGCTTCAGAACTGCTTCTTTGAGTTCTTTTATGGACATACCGGCTGGAGCGAATGTAGTAACGTCAGTATAATGAATCAGATCGGGCACAACAAAGTGAAAGTGACGAGCTGTAAACAATCCTTACCTTCATTCTGAAAGAAATCTAGCCGTTGATCAAATGCCGACGGCTTTCCCCCATCCTTCTCAGACGTTCCCATACCGATAACTGATGGCATGCGCAAAATCAACTGCCTCAACTCTGAATTTCGAAGACCTAAACTTCTCTGCAGTTTGTCCAATGTTGGCAATATCTTTGTCGCAGCATCATACGTACTAAGCCGTGTATGCGTCTTAATCATCTTATAAACATCACTGGGACGAATCTGTAATCGCTGACGCAAATAGTCCAGCGAATGACGTTTCAGACTACTCCGAACCGGACCTCGTTGCAATATTTCCCATCCAGGATCTAAATTATTTGTCGTCCAAAGTGGAAAGGCTGACAAGAGTAATCTCAACTTCTTCCATGATATCCCAAGATAACCATAGAGGTACCCCAATGTCAATGTGTCAGAAAAATCTGCTCCTTCCAGAAATTGACCGAGCTGCATCTTTACTTCGTCGCATAGCTGAGGTGACATAACATTAATCTGCTGTTGCAATTGTGTATATAGATACCCCACACTCGGCTTTCTCGAGTCCTCGTAATATAATGCCATCAATTCGGGCATGAGTCGCATGGCCTTGGTCGCTTGCTCTAACGAAAGACCAACTCCATACCCTTCATACGCCAACCGTGGCCAATCTACCTTCTCTCCACCAACCCCAGTATCCGCCACTATTGTTATCGAAGGAATATTCGAGGGAGGGAGTGGTGCCAGTAAAAATCGAATGAATGTCTCCAACTCAAGGGTATCATAGAGACACAATTGTGGAAAGTTGCTCAAGACGAATGCCACATCAGAGGAACTCATGGCAAGTCCAATACTACTGCTACTACCACCATCACGAGCACGACTTAATAAACTCACTACTCGAGCATGATTGATCGTTATAGATTCTGGAGTATGTCCCCCCAATGCAAAGCGACGATGGTCTAATCGAAAGAAATGTCGTGGTATGACGGAACTTGATGAGGATGAAACTAGTTTCAGTAATGTTCGGAGTGCTTCATTGGATTGAACATCATGTTGTTGTTGTTGTTGCTTGGCATTGTTACCATCGCTAATGGTTGTAGTTGTCGTGGTATCAACAGGATACTTGCCATTCCTATTGTGCACATGATTATTGTCAGCATCATATTCCAACTCACACAATCCGAACAACCCCATCCCAGCAATGGTAGTTTCACATTCCTCCTCTATTTTATTGTATCCCGCAGCTGCTACTGCTGCTGATGATGATGATAATGACAATAATGTCCAATCAATGGTACACAACGGTGGAGGAAACGGTACATCTCTTGGTGCTACTATCCGTGCCTTTGGGTATGATGTAATGGCATCATCGAGGAATTGAAATGATTGTATGACTTGATCATTGGCAGCAGGGGTTGTAGTAGCAGCTTTGGCATTGTAGACGACATGGCGTTGGAACACTCGTGAGAATTGAATGTAGTAGGTTGGAGAATTGTTTTGATTCTTTTTGTTGGCAGTGGTAGTTGCGGAATTCTTGTTTGACTTGATGGAAGAAGCTTTTATCTTTGCTTTTTTACTCTTATCGGCTGCAGCGGTAGCAGATGATGCAGTTTTGAGTGCAACGTTCCCTTTCGATGATGTTCGTCTTTTCTTATTGACGCCTTTTTTGGTTGCATTCTTCTTCTTTTTTGTGAAAGTTTTTCGTTTCATGGCTGTTTTCTTTGATGACGATGGCTCCATTGACTGATCGCCCTTGGCTGCAAACACGAGATGTGTTGTTCTTCTTGATATATATCCAGCTGCAGGTCGATTCGTTTGTGTAGGTCGATTCGTTTGTACATGCTGAAATGCAAGGACCGACAACGGTGATGGAAAATTCAAGAGCATCAGCGGAGCCATCAGACAGCGCGTTGCTGAGAGCTGCCCATCATTGATCACAGCTGACAGATAAAATGCAGCGCATACAAAAGTGATCAATGACCTCATCATGGGCGAGGACACGATAGAAGTAGTGCTTCTGCTGACAAGCAAATGAATGGCCTGCTATGCTTCGTCCGCTGTTTTGCATGCAACTGGCAAAGACCAAAGCATAAAGGCTTCAGCAAATGTATGTGACAAATTGTATGCTACTATCTAATGACAGCACATTTTTACAGCTGTGACAGATGACAGCCTCACGAAAACAACGTAAAACACCATGTCATTTTTTGCCCACAAACTCAAGGGAGCGGTGCATCACATAGGTGTAACGATAACATAGCACCCTACTCAATTACGCCAGCAGAGAAAGATTTGTCGTTCATATATACAGAGACGACATCATTACCAGCAGTCAATTCAGCTCAACAATCAGATCAACCAATAAGATGGCAGATAACGACGGTGATAAAAAGTTACCCGCCCAAAAAATGGAGGAGGACGAAACAAACGAAGACTCCGACGTGGAATTGGAAGGTATGGATTTAGACGGTCTAGATGCCGATGCTCCCGATGATGACGATGTCGATGACCTCGCTGCAGCCACCACCACCACCAAAAGCGACTCGCCAAATCACGAAAAAGAAGATATCCAACATGAACAAGAAGACCTCCAAGAACTCGAGGCAGCGCGTAAAGAACGCATGGAACTAATGGCCGAGGAACTCAAACGTGAAAAGGAATTGCAGGAGAAAGAAGCTGCGGCTGCTACTGTTGATCCCAATTCCAAATTTCAATATTTAATTGGTCAATCGGAGGTATTTGCCCATTTTCTTGCCGGTGCATCTGCCGCAGCGGCGGGAAAGAAGAAGAAGAAGAAGGGATCACGTGGCAAGGCGAATCGAATGACCGAGGCAGAAGAGGATGCGCAGTTATTGGCCACGGCGACGAGTGCTCGTCGGACGGTGTATTTGAATACACAGCCGAAGATATTGGCGGAGCATTGTAAGATGCATAAGTATCAGTTGGAGGGGTTGAATTGGATGATTAAGTTGCATGATCATGGGATTAATGGCATTTTGGCGGATGAGGTGAGTAATGTGTTACATTTGTATTGTCAGTATGATTTTATTGTTTACTTGTTGACTTGACAGTAACTCACTCTTTCCCATCCAACTCATATTATCATGCACCACAACTCTCACATTTACTTCAGATGGGCTTGGGAAAGACACTCCAAACAATCTCCCTCCTAGCCTACCTCCGCGAAGCACGCGGCGTCAAGGGTCCCCACCTCGTCATTGTCCCCAAATCCGTCGTGGGGAATTGGATCAAGGAATTTCGCAAGTGGTGTCCCTCCATCAAGGCAGTGCGTATGGGTGGTACCAAGGAGGAACGTCTCAAAGCACGTGCGGAATATCTCAAGCCGGATGAAACTACGGGGAAGTACAAGTTTGATGCCATTGTGTGTTCGTATGAGGCCATTTTGAAGGAAAAGAATGCATTGGGAAAAATACCGTGGAAGTACCTCATTATTGATGAAGCCCATCGTATCAAGAATGAGAACTCATCTTTGAGTAAGGCGGTGCGAGAATTGGAAACAGGTTTCAGGTTGTTAATTACAGGAACACCATTGCAGAACAATTTGCATGAGTTGTGGGCGTTGCTGAACTTTTTGTTGCCAGAGATATTTGGTGATTCGGAACAGTTTGACGCTTGGTTTTCTTTGTCAGACAGCTCGGGACAGGAGAATGTGATCCGAAAGTTGCATACCGTCTTGCGTCCATTTATGCTTCGTCGTGTGAAGAAGGATGTTGCGACGTCTCTTCCCCCCAAGAAGGAGACAAAGTTGTTCATTGGTTTAACTGATATGCAGCAGGATTGGTACAAACGCATCTTACGTAAGGATGCTCATGAATTGAATGCGTTGGGTGGACCAAGTCATGCCCGTCTTCAGAATGTTCTCATGCATCTTCGCAAGGTTTGCAATCACCCTTACCTCTTTGATGGTGCCGAACAAGGTCCACCCTTCACGGATGGACCTCATATCTGGGAAAATTCTGGAAAGATGCAATTGTTGAATAAGTTGCTTCCCAAGCTCAAGGCTAAGGGATCACGTGTGCTCATCTTTTGTCAAATGACTCGTATTTTGGACATTTTGGAAGATTACCTTCGTTTCGTTGGCCATGAATACTGTCGTATTGATGGTAACACCGATGGTGAGAAGCGTGATGCACAAATGGAAGAGTTCAATGCTCCAGGATCATCCAAATTTTGCTTCCTGTTGAGTACTCGTGCTGGTGGGTTGGGTATCAATCTTGCCACCGCTGACATTGTCATTTTGTACGACAGTGATTGGAACCCTCAGGTGGATTTGCAAGCAATGGATCGTGCCCATCGTCTTGGTCAGACCAAGCCCGTGCAGGTGTTCCGATTTATCTCTGAGGGGACGGTGGAAGAGAAAATTATTGAAAGGGCGGATAGGAAGCTCTTCCTTGACGCTGCTGTCATCCAACAGGGAAGATTGGCGGAGCAAAACTCGAAATTGAGCAAAAACGAGTTGATGCAAATGGTCAAGTTTGGTGCTGATCAGATCATATCAGGAAAGAAGGGAGCTTATTCTGATCAAGACGTTGATGCCTTGATTGCCAAGGGTGAGAAGAAAACTGAAGAGATTCAGGCCAAGATGGAGACTGATGCGCAGCACAACCTTGCTAGTTTCACGTTGACAGGTGATATTGACGACACTGCCATTGACACTTTTGAATTTGGTGGAGAAAACTATCGTGATAAGAAGAAGGGCGGAGTATTTATTGACATGGGTACGCGTGAGAGGAAGCGTGCCAAATATGACGTTAATGAATATTATCGTGATCAGATGGGGGATACTAGTGGAATGAAAGCACACGCTGCCGATGCCAAGGCTAAGAAGAAGAGGAAGGGGCCTCACATGCAAGATTTCCAACTTTACGATCGCGATCGCTTGGAAGAACTCACCAAGCGAGAGAGGGAACTTGCCGAGCAGAAGGAAGATCATTTGAAAATGATTGCTGATTTGCGGAAGCGAAGTTCCAGCGCACCCTCTTCCACGGTAGAGCAGTTGCTGCAGGAAGCCTCAGAAATGGAGGCTATGCTTGATCAATTCAAATTGTCAGAGCAAGAATTGAACGAGAAGGAGAAGCTTCTATCTGAAGGATTTGCTGATTGGAATAAGAAGGATTTCAAGATCTTTTGCAATGCACTGGAGAAACACGGGCGTTACAAGCTTGAGAACATTCTTGAAGACGTCGTGTCAGAAACGGGCAAGGATGAAAACGACATCAAGCAGTACTATGTCGCGTTCTGGATGCACTATCGTCGCCTTTCGGATTGGCAAAAGATCATTGACAAGATTGAAAAAGGCGAGAGAAAAACTATCCGTTTGCGTGATATTCGTCGAATTATCCAAGAGAAAATCGAGAGGCACCTCGAATCTGTCTACACCAAGATGTATCCAGGCATTGAAGAGGGAAAGGTATCGAAGGAGGTCCTCGAGAAGCACTCTCCATGGGACCTGCTCATGTACTCTTGGCCGACGATGAAGGTGAAATATGGCCAGGGCCAGAAAGGCTTTAGCTACCAGGCTGAGGAGGACGCTTTCTTGTTAGTCATGATGTTTCGTCATGGATATGGAGCTGCACGTCGCATTCAGTTGGAGATCAGGCGTGCGTGGCAGTTCCGATTTAACTGGTTCTTCAAGTCACGCAATCCACATGAAATCCAGAAACGTTGTGACGTCTTGATCAGGGCTGTTGAGAGAGAGTTGGAGGAGATCCGTGAGAAGGAAGCCAAGGAAGAGGAAGAGAAGGAACAAAAGGCAGCAGCTGAGGAAGCGGCTCAAAAAGAGGCAGCAGCAATGCCAATGGAGATTGACGCGGCGGCAGAGCAGATTGAGACGCTACCCAAGCCTGCAGTACAAGCGCAGAAGCCAGTTCTCGATCCTATCGCTCTTTAAATCTTCCTGACCAATATATCACTTCATAGGGGAATATTTTAATACATCAAGTTATTATTTAACGCGGAAGTTAAGTATGCAACATCCCTCTCATCCCCAAAATTTTGGTGACTTCATTCCTTTCAGTCCGTGCATCATTTCACTCTTTACAACCATTGGCAGAGCAACCTGTTGAACCTGCATCGTTGGATACAGAGATGAGGCTAACCCCTCCATAATTTCACAAGCAAGAGCAGCATTAATGAAAGCTGCTTCTAATTTCACCTTGTGCTTGCAGGCCATGTAGCAAATATCAGTAATGTAATCACCAACACTTTCCAAAAAGTTATTCTCCTCGTCATCGTCACAAATCTTTTGGATACCCCTGCAGAACAATTCTACATCCAATTCTGTTGCCTGACACTTCTTGGCGGTGTCTACCATCAATTTTCCTGCCCCATGACCGTCCCTCTTAATCAAAGAACCCAAGATCTTTACTAAATTCTTGTGATCACTCTCCCCCAACTCCACTGTTAAGCCACAGTCGATCATGTGAATGCGTAGAGGACTACCACGTACTGACCTGTTGCGGTCGACAATCATATTACCAGGGTGCTGTTGCGAAAGACAAGATTGATAAAGTGAGAGTTGATATGTTTCCCATATGCATATCGGAAGCAGTCAAAAGCGACGACTTACCAAATCAGCATGTACAAAATCATGCAAAAAAATCATCTTCATAACCGTCTCAAGTCCAATCCTAGCCAACTCCTCCCGATCCTTCTTACTATGAGTCTCATCCTCCTTCAAAACAAAATTCAACATTGGTTCACCCTCCACAAATTTCTCCACCAAAACTTCCCGACTAGTCAACTCAACCAATGGCTCCGGAAATGCAATCTGAGTCTCTCCATCAAAATCTCTTCGGAATCGTTGTAAATTATGTGCCTCCACTCGCAAATCTAACTGCGGCAACATGATATCACGGAATTGATCCACACTATCCTTCATACTGAGGTAATCCAAGTTCAGATATGGAATGTATTCCAAAAAGGACGCAAATTTGTTCAATAGATAAAAGTCAAGACAGACCTTTTCCAATATTCGTGGATGTTGCACTTTCACAGCGACAGATGTACCCGCTGGATTTAATCCATGGGAGGAGCAGAGACGTGCCTTGTACACCTGAGCGACGCAACCAGATCCAATTGGGATTGTGGGCGCTGCTGTAGAAGGACTCTTTGATTTAGTCTCTTGGCGTTCCAATCGTTTTTGCCGTTCACGATTGGCAGCCCCACCAGTCCGTTTCAACCGTCCACCCTCGGCACCATCACTTTCATCATCGTCATCTTCAATGATACGATCGAAACTTAGTAACTTCCTCCAATCTTTCCCATAGGCACGTTCCAAGCATAATTCCGTCTCTCTCCACGAATGACCACGAGTCTCATCTTGCAATTTGGAAAAGTGTCCAACGAATGTAGGTGAGAATAGATCGTTACGAGTGGATGCCCATTGGACGAGTTTGATGTAGGTTGGACCTGCTGATTCAATTGCCCAAAGGGCATAATCCCATGTGGACTGAGATAACTTTTGATGATACCGTTGTAACATGGGAAGTTTCTTTGTTTCAACCGCACCACCATCATTTTCAATCTCATCTTCAATGACAGGCGGCTTACCAGCCAAACTCCCCAAAACAACATTCGCTGGAACCATCACCCCCAACGGAGCCACAAGCGTACCCAACGTAATCATACGCTTCACCGCCATACCCCACCGTTGCAATCGAGTCGTATTAGACAAGGGAGAAATCTCCTGTCCAAATTGTTGCCGACGTTCTGCCAAGTTGATGGAATCATCTCCCCACTCGGCAGGTTTGTCACTCGAGTCGGCTTGTAATGTCGCGGCGGATGTGTCAATAGCTTTGTATCGATCTCGGAATGTGGCATCGGAGGAGGATGCTGTTGCTTCACATGCTGCAATGGCGTTGGTGGGAGTATAATTGCCATCAGTATGGATGCCCAACTGATGAAGCAATTGATGGTGGTTGTTTGTACCAATACCACATGATGTGTTTGTAATGTCATGACCACTTGAGAGTGATTTCACCTTGCTCAATTGCTCTTTCATTTGAATGAGAGATAGTAACGTCTCGCTGAGGAGTTTACTTTGTGCCTCGTCCAACATGGTCGTTGACTTGCTGTCGTTCTTTTGAGAATTGGCAGACGATAATGTCAATGCAGCATCATTTGATGACGACTCTACCGCAGCAGCAGAAGCCCAAGGATGCTGTCGCTCCAATTGACAACGATCCATGACTCGACGGGCATAGATTCGAGCGACATTATTTCGAACTCGATGTGCGTAGGCGCTTTCATTAGTATCGGATGATGGTGACGCTGATTCATTCGCATCAGAGGATGCTGATGATGATGTCACACTAGAATTGGATGTCGCTGTAGCCAAGGGTGACGACTCGTTTTTGGCAGTATGGCAGAGTGGTACGCCTAGTGCCACTGAGAGGGCGGGGAGGACTGACTTGTTCATGGTGGGGATAGGCTAGTGGGTGATGTGTACGGGCCATCCAACGCCATGGTGGTGTCAAAAAATGAGAGGAAAAGTAAAAAATAACCGTCAGTGGTGTCTCTTTGATGGACTCCCAATTGAAATACTTGCGGAAGCTGGCTGCAGGAAGCAAGAAGCAGGGCTTTATTGCTCATTGCTGGCTTGGTTGTACCATAGTGGCATCTACCAATCTGCACTGCATGATGTAGACCTCCTCTTTGCAATCAATGTTCATTTCTGTATCATTGACCCAATTCTGAAATGTATGATTCTCACAGAATGAACTTTGGAGATGAAAAAGATTTGGTAGATGAGCACTTCTTCTCCTTTGCCTTAGCATTCACCACACTTACATACTTGTGCTCTATCCTTCCATCTCCTTCTATCTGTAGCGTTGTAAGACTATATCTATGCAAGAAATGAAACACTTGCCTATCAAGCAATGATTTGCAAGAAGCAACTAACAATACACTACTTCTTATGCTTATCCTTACTACTAACATCTTGTGTCCTATTCACATCATGTCCATGTCTATAACAACCTGGCACTTGATACAAGTAAACACCTTTCCCAACACTTCCACCACCAATACTTGTACTTGCCCTCCATCCAGGTATCTGAAACACATTCGAAACCACCATGGAACCAGGCTTCAACTCATCTTGCATCTTCTTCCCAAGGCGATCCATGATCGGATATAATCCATACACGGCAACCACATCATAATTGTGTAATTTGATCTTCCACAAGTCTTCCAAATAAAACTCGGTCGAGGACCAGTATTTGGGTGTAATGAGCTGTCGAAATTTTACCCACATGTGAAGTGCAGGATTTATTTCGTATCCGACTGATTTTTGAAAGATTCCCTCTCTTGCGGCACGAAAGACTACACGACCATCGCCTGATCCTAAATCAACGAATTTTAATGATGACGATTGCTTTATAAATGTCTTGTTGTTGTTATTGACATGTCGTTTGATTAAATCAAACATGACATTAAGTTTGTTTGCAAATGTAGGGAGATATGGAGCTCCACGGCGTTGAAGCACTGGTGGAAGGCTTAAGATGACGAAAAGGTGTGGCAACAGGAAGAGAGTACCACCTATTCCGAGAAGTATCTTGTTGCTTGTAGATGATGATGATGAGGGGAACAGGGTTTGTTGATTCCATGAAGAATTGGATACTTCATTGTTTTCTGACTCTTGTACAAGATTCAGTAATCCTAAAGACTCCAGCAGCTTCGTCTCTTCCTCCGCTAGAGAATTTGTGTTCTTGCTGCCTTTATCTTGCCTATCCATTGCAAAAAGTTGTCTCGGTTGTTATTTGTATGCCACAGCTCTCCTCACTTTGTCTGCAAGATGATAGGGGATGTAGGCGCATGGCGGACATTTCCGTATGAATTCCTACGTACAGCTACCCCCTCCATCTCCCTCCTCCTCCATGCCATCACCCATCTTCAAACCCAATGAGACGATGATGTTGCATCAGCAGCAACGGCTCAGCCGTAACATCACCACAGCTGCAAGGCAAAGTACGCTGATCAGCAGATTTCTGTGCAGTGCTATCGGAAGTCGAGGAGGGGATACTGAGATAGACAAGAAGAACAAGCCACGCGCGCGTAGTGATTATTATTATAACGTCATACGTCCTGCCCGTTCTTCGGGTGGTGGTGGTGGTAAAGAGAGTCACAATAGATTACGTCCTCCTGGTAATGTTATAGAAAAGAATTCCAACTCATCATTTCAAGATGGCAATCTGCGCAGGTTAGATACTTTCAGTAGAGGAGGCAACATTATACGTGGGCAACATCAACACGGTAGTAGGAGCGATATCTTTCCTCGCAACTCAAATACGCAAAAGTCACCACCAATTAAATACAACAACTTCAAATCAAATTATACACCAGAAACTGCAGAAAATAAACAATTATATCAAAGTATCATCAAATGCAAGACAATAAAAGACACTGTCGTTGTGGCTCATGATCATCTCGACAAACTTTCACCTAGGACGACTGCAGCTGTTTGGAAACATATTTCGTTATTATTGAGTAAACCTCACCACAACAACAGCAATGCACATGTTATAGACGAACAACTGAAGAAACAGCTTGACGTGCTTCTTAGTCACACTTCTAATCAAATAGCTGCACATAATCCAACAGTTTTGGCGAATACTGCTCATGCGCTGGCGTCGATTGTAAAAACTACTACACTGGCTACAAATAACAAGAAACAAAATGGTAGCATAAACCAACTGTTCCACAATCTCCTCCTCAACGATCACGTTACCATTTGGAACAAACTACAGCACCGCTACATAGAAACGGAAGAATCCTTTGGAGCTCGACAAATTGTTACCTTGGCGTGGTCATTCGCGACAGTTTTAGAACCAATTACACGCAACAATAATCACAATTCGTCGCTGCTCAATGTTGCTCCATTCTTCAGTGCGGCATATAGAACATTCCAATCCAAAAGCGAGGACTTTTCTACCAAGCATTTGGTCAATCTTGCGTGGTCTTGTATGACATGTAAGCATAGCATGCCTGAATTATTCAATGAGTTGTCAGATGAATTTATTTCTCGGAGGCTTGATCCCAACGAAGCAGAGTATTTGGATGCGGTGACTCTTTGCCAATTGGCAAGTTCCTTTGCTAAAGCAAGACATAATGACGCTAGGCTCTTTCAGGCTATTGCTCAAGCAGTTCTTCCGATATTACATGACTTTAATGGGAGGCATTTGGCCAACCTTATACAACCCTTCGCTTTTGCAAAGATCGTGCCGGAATTGGGAGATGATGGTCGTATATTGTTTGATGAAGTGGCCAAAATATCTATCTTTCAGGTCAAAAGTCTTGCACCACAAAACATGGCGAATATTCTGTGGGCATATGCAACAACAGAACAGTCTCATCCAGCATTGTTCGATGCTATTGCTCAAGAGGCGGCACCTCGTCTGAAGGAGTTTTCTCCTAAACAGTTGGCAAATTTGGCTTGGGCTCTCTCGAAGTATCCGCCACCGCAGTCGAAGGATCATATTTTTGATCGAATTGCTTCAGAAGTAGTCCACCGAGGTCTGGAATCATTTACCAATCAAGGCTTGACTATGATTGCACACTCCTTTGCCACTGTCGGCCATACGTCTCATGACGAGTTTTGGAGTACGGTTGATGGGGCAGCTGCTGATCGTGCGCCTCAATTTGGGCATCTTGAATGTGTCCAAATGGCATGGTCCTTTGCCACCATTGATCGTCCTTCAGATGAATTGTTTTGTCGTATTGAAAGAGTAGCCATATCAAACATCAGAGCATTCAATTCACAAGGACTAAGCAATTTATCATGGGCATTCTCAACGTTGGGGTATGACTCACTACCGATATTTCAAGCCATTGCCGACAGTTCAATGAGAAAGATGAATGAATTTAAGCCAACAGAAAAAGCAATGTTGGTCTTATCATTTTCAAGAATAAGTCACCCGTTTCAGTCCTTATTTGATAAAGTCGCATCTCGGTCAGTATCAGAACTGAAATCATTTGGTTCGCTTGATCTGTTCAATATTGTGGTATCTTATTCCAAAGCAGATGCAAGTAAGCGCAATAAGAAGTTACTGAAGGCAATTGCAGATGAGATTGTGAGCAGACCATCAAGTCTCTCTCCGAAAATGCTCGTTGGAATTGCTTGGTCCTATGCAAATGAAGGATTCCGTGATCCTAAACTGTTCAACTTCATATCAAAAGAATGTTTAGGTTACTGTGCTTCGTTTGATAGTCAGGAGATTGCAAGTTTGGCATGGTCCTTTGTCTCTGTTGGGTGTCGTGATCGATTGCTCCTCCAATCATTATCAGAGAAATCTGATGACAGATGGGAGGAATTTGGTGCTCAGCCCCTTGCAAACATGGCTTGGGCGTATGCTACGGCGGAAGAAGATAGGCCATCTCTATTTGAAGGTATTGCTGATTCTGCTATCGCAATCCAAAACGACTTTACCTCTCAGGGTGTTTCGAACCTATTGTGGGCCTTCTCAGCTGCCGGCTACCTAGAGCAACGTCTATTCCAGTCTCTTGCAACTCCAGCATCTTCAGTACTTTGTGAAGCAGGCCATCAATCGTTGGCAAACATTGCCTGGGCGTACTCGGTAGCAAATGTGGAAGATAGCTCCTTGTTCAATAAACAATTTGTCAACGTTTGTGTGCAGAAAGAGCACGATTTTGATTATCAGGGTTTACGTCAGCTCCATCAATGGAACTTATGGCGGAAAGAGTTGAAGTCGGACATTGCCTTACCACATGACTTGGGCACAAGATGCTACAACGAGTTCATGAAACAAACCCTCATCAGCTCTGACTTACAGAAGCAAGTCGTTTCGGTACTTCATTCGGTAGGGCTGATCGTTGACGAAGAAGTACAGACAAAAAGCGGCTACGTTTTGGATGCGACTTTTATTCACAACGGCAAA
Source organism: Skeletonema costatum (assembly GCA_018806925.1). Classification (NCBI taxonomy): domain Eukaryota; phylum Bacillariophyta; class Thalassiosirophyceae; order Thalassiosirales; family Thalassiosiraceae; genus Skeletonema; species Skeletonema costatum. The sequence continues at coordinate 99,604 of JAHBBA010000840.1, read as the reverse complement.
GTGATTGGACTAGAGATCGATGGTCCGTCTCATTTTATAGGAAAGAAGAAGAAAGGAAACACAATACTGAAAGAACGTCAAGTTGCAAATGTTGATCTCATACCTTTAATATCTGTGCCGTATTGGGAATGGAGTGATCTCGTTAGTCTCGAGGACAAGGAAAGCTACATTCTCAATAAGATTGATCAAACTGAGTGAAGAATCAAAGTCAGTAGGGTTAGAAGCGAAGAATGGCTCAACAATAATAACAAGACTAATTCTAGGCCGCCTACTACTTTCCTCACAAAGTCTCCAAGGTGTCACCGACAGCCACTGTTACACATACAACATGTCACAGCCACCATCATAAATAAATCCACATCGATCATCATCGCGCCAGCGGCCGCCGACACAATACAAGCCACAAACACAATGGAAAAGCTTCTCACTGTCCTCATCCAGACATCTCCACTGCCCAGCCATCCATCGACAGCGCTGCTAGAGGCGCTCTTTCGAAGCTTCGATCGAGTAGATGGACTGAAGGAGGCTCACATAATTATTTTGGCAGACGGATGTGAGTGCGAAGAAGAAACATCATCAACTGAAAACTTTAAACACGGCACGGTGTCTCCAGAAACAAGAGCGAACTACAAGCAACACTTGCAATTACTACAAGAGAAGATTGTCAACAGGCAAGCTCCCTTTCAACCATTAAAAAATGGCACTATCCAATTGGTGAAATTGCCATATCGACATGGATCTGCAAGAGCAATTGCAGCTGCATTTAATATGCAACCATCTATCATATCAACACCATACATATTGATTGGACAACATGACAATTTCTTCGTTAGGGATGTTGCTTACCTGGCATCACTTTTACGTTATATGGAGGATGAGTCATGGTTACAATGCGTGCACTTTCCATCCACGGCTACACTGAACTATGTGACGAAGGTAAAGAGAAGGTATCAATTGGATATTGGCAAGTTCTGTGTCGGCTACAACGGCGGTAGTTTCATCCCTCTAGTGTTCTGGTACGGAAGAACTCACATAGCTCGCTCGAGTTACTATACAGACTTCATACTAAGACAATGCCCTGATTTACAAGTGAGCGATCATCTCGAGGAGTTATTTGGGACGGTACAATTGAACGAACTCAACAAGATAAAGAAAAGTAGTGAGGATGAATTTGAGGATGAATTCAGGAGAGTGCACAAAAAGTATGCAAATTATGTCTATTTCGATAACGATACTCCAGAGGAACAGATGGAGGTACTCTATCATATGTCTGGTAGAAAAGTTCGTGCAGCTACCAGCTCAACACCATCTGAACATGAAATGCCGCGGCCAAATAATACAGATGATGCTCAAAAGAGTAATACAAGATTCAATCCACATCCAAATTCATTCACGTCTGCAAGAAGAAGTATTGCATCAGTGCCAGGATTGGAGTTTGTACCTTCAGCGAGTGGGAGTAGTAGTAAACCACCGAAAAAGTTCAAACAGAATTGCTTTCATTGTGGCAAAAAGGGTCATTCCTTCAAATTTTGTCCATCAATACAAGATGAGACTGATATGCCGAGCATCGATGTACTTCAAATCTAGCTCATTCATCATTATAATATTACTAATACCGTACGCTTTAGTTAGGCTTTAGTTAGTCACCGCCATCTGCAGCTGGACCTTTACTCTTTGCGGCATCTTCTTCCTTCCGCTTTTTATGTCGTCTCAACTCACGTTTCCATCTTCGTTCTTCTTCCCATACAACAACCCAATTTTGTTGATAGAGCCATCGGACACCTATCACATTTACAACTGCTCCCAATACCACTACCGTGGCGCCTCCCCATAAGGCTAGAAATGGTGGGTATAACAGTTGCGCGCAGTATACGAATGAAGACGTCAGAGAAAGCCCAATGCCAACGAGCATAGATTGTCGTAGTGACCATGGGACGTACTTGAAAATTGTTTGGGGTTCGTTGTAGGTGGTGAACCCTGGAGGTGGAGGATAATTGGAGTCGTCAGAAGAGTCTTCAGCTGTTGTTGCAAAGCCTTTTCTTTTCACACGTGTCAAATCCCTACGGCGTCGCTTTTGGCGCTTCAAGTTGGTGTGTGATGTTGGTGTGAATAGGGAAGAATAGACTGAATCGTATTCTAACGGGCATGGTTTTGTTGCGTGCCTAGCTTTCGAACGAGGATGGCGGTGTTTCGGAGCAAACCCAAACAAGGATTGATGTGCTCCACTATGCCACGAAGACTCAGAATCAGAAGACGAAGACTTGGTATGGTCTTTTTGTACAGAACTCCAATTGACGGCAGGGTAATGCACCGTATGCGGTAGAGAGATCATAATCACACTCAAATCTTTCCCACGTGCGTTTGCTTTCATTTTGTGTCCTTTGCCAAGAGTATCTTCCATGAGGATCATCTCTCCAGGTGCAAATGTCCTTGATTCTTCGTCGTTGCCACTTACAATGATTTCAATTGGAGTTAGTGCCACAAGGAATCTAGGTCTTCCATCATGATTCCCATTGATATATCTAGGGGAAGAATCCTCATCTTCATCGTCCTCAGTGTCTATAGTAACTCCGCCCCCTAGATTGACCCAATGGCTTATATCAGCACCAGCCGGTAGATGACGAACCACCAAATCATCTAATGAGAATGCTTCTGTTGTTGATTCAATATTTCGACCACAATCAAGGAATGTGTATGGAACAGTCATCATCGTTGTCATGTCTACATCGGGAACATCTAGAAAGTATGATAATCCGTCGTGAGGAGAGGTGACAATCCGTGCTGACAATGTAAATCCCTGGGGAGGATTGTTGGAAGTAGCTGTAGAGTCCATGCCGACCTTGTTGTTTGCTTTCAACATATCCTTCTTGGCAGAAAGTGGACTTGATTTTCCCACCCCCTTCATTACGTGCGCCTCAATTTTGGCAGTAGCAGATCCAGCGAGAGAGGATTGATGAAGTATCATTGAGTCGTCATCATCATTGTCATCAATGACACCTGGTGTAGCATTGATTTTGGATGCTGTTGTTGATGCCAATCCAGCATTTGCATTGCCCTTATTACATCCCATGGCACCCCAGTGATGACATCCTGTTATATGAGCTGCTTTTTGTGGATTAGGATATGCATCGTTCTCATCAGCTGCTTCAGGAGCACTCGATTCCTGCTCATCTTCACCATCTTCATCATCACCATCCCAAGACGAACTCTGATAGCCAAGCACCATAGCCGCCTTCTGCTCTTCCTGTGTCAGCTCCGACCAAAACAATTCGCATTGAGATGACTCCTCGCCATCATCCCACATTTGACTATTGCACCCTAGTATTAGTGCTGCTTCTTTCATGGGAGTGGGAAGTTCCGACCATTCTAATAAGTTGATGTCAATGTTATTCCTTGGATGAGAAGAGTCTTTGTTGTCGTTTTCTTGTAGTTGTTGGCGTAGTCTGGCGCCTACCAATGTTGCCTCCGCTATTGATGAAGGTATATCATGATGACTATTATATTCTTTCTCGTCATCGATGCTGTTGCCTTCAACATCAGCATCGTTATTATTATTTGTAACTTGATCTTTGCTACCAACTACATTATTGATTGTCTCTTTTCCCTCCGCAGCTGAAGCGGCATCGTTATTGCGCTCCTCTGCATGATCGACGGCTTCCGGAGAATCTACCGCTACTATTTCTACTGAATTCTCTGAGAAAATCGACAGCAGTAAAAGAGTCGCTGCAAACAAATGGTTTTGTCTTGATTTCATAGTTGAACTTCAACTCTATGAGCGCGTATCTTATGTTGTGAATAAGGTACACGCTACTATCTTTTTATGCAACGATCCCAACAACCTCCAAGCTAAGTCAATAATATATCAGGGAATCTCTTGCTTCTGTGGCTTTGCCTACTATACTATTGATACTCTATTTTCATCGACCATATGTAAGATTTCATTGACACTTTCTATCACAACATCATCTTCCACTTGCATTTGCATTTGAAGTTTTGAAATGACATACCATACAATGTTGACACCCACTTGATGACACCTTTTCCTTCCCGCCTTTTCTCGGCCTCCCACAAATTCCGGGAAGACTTTTTGGTACCGAGTCGTGAATCGTGAAGAGCAAAGACCAAAGACAAACTGCACTTACCCACCTTTACATACCACCCACCAACTGTCCCAACTCACAACAATGACAGCAACAATGGAAGAGTCACCAGCAGCACCCTCACCTGTGGCAACCACCACCAAACTGAGCTTCCCCAGCTCCATCAGCCTAGGCTCCTGCATCGGCGGCGTGCCAATTAAACTCCACCTCTCCTTCTTTTTACTACTACTGATAGAATTTATTTCATCGATTCGACTTGCAGCAGATTATCCACTCTACATGTTGTTCGTGGTGGTGTTGTATGGGCCGGTGTTGCTGCTGACGATTTTGGTACATGAATTTGGACATGTGTTTGCTACGAAGCGTCAGGGTGGAGAGGTTGGCGGCGTTGTGCTTTGGGTAAGTAAGATTCATTCCTATATGTATCTATATACACTACATGTATATGATATGTGGGTCATTTGTCATCAAGTGAGCAGGTCTCTCTGGATAGCTGACTTGCGGTAGCGGAGTGTTCATAGCGGCGTTGTTTCATTACTCTTTAATGTCGGCGCTTTCCACCTGTGTCGTTTTCATCTACTCACATCATCCTTTTAACTATCATATCAGCCCCTTGGTGGATTCGCTCTATGCGGACCAACCGAAAGCCTATCAGGAGAACTAAAGGTAGCACTCGCCGGTCCACTCACTCACATCCCGCAAATGTTCTTCTGGTGGATGATTTATCTTCTCGTAAAGTATGAATTCGACATGACTGGAAACGCCACTGGAATTTGGCCATCATTTTCGATCTTCTTAAAGACCATGAGTACCGGACCCGCAGGATTCTTCCAAGTGTTGGCAGGAGAGGCAGTTTGGTTGAATATCATTCTATGTGGGTTCAATTTGTGTATTCCTGCGTATCCTTTGGATGGTGGACGTGTGTTTGCTGCCGGGCTTATCTTGAAATTGAATGTTGAACCTTTAAAGGCAGCATTCGTTACGGCAATGACGGCCATGGCCATTTCTACAACAATGGTGGCGTATGCAATTGTTCGTCTCTTTACTGGTGGTGCATCATTTTCATTGTATCTTGGATTGGTGGGGTTATATGTATTCTATGAGAGTTTTGAATTGAACAGTGCTGTGAAGAGGAATGATTTGAAGAATCATCCCATTTTTGGAGGGGAATGTTACCAATCTGGTGGAGCTAATTCTGCTAGCAGCAGCAGTGATGGTGGTGATTTGACAATGGCTGAAGTGTCAGCACCAGCTGATATCCCAGCAGAGGAGGGAGTAATGGCGTAAAATTTGAACTGTCAACCAGCACAAATACGAATGGTTGGTTTATATGTTGGGGCGCAATGGGAAGTAAAGCAGAAGGCAGTAACATAAAAAAATTGTTTGATTCGTTTGCATATTCATCATGAGCGACATCTTCCCCTCTCAACCTAATTGCCCTTCTTCTTTTGTTTCTTCAACAACTTCTTCCTCTCTTTTGTACCCCATTGCTTCGTTTGCTCGTCAAACAGTTGTTTGGCGTACTCAAACAACTTGGTATCAAACTGAGTCTGCCACGTAATCAAAGCATACGCTTGTGTCCCTCTTGTTGGAATTTCATAGGGATCAGGATTAATGGCTGAACCCACCGTAGCCAAGTCTTGAATGCAGTCTTCTTGTTTCATCTTCTCTGTTTCATCCGTGCTAAATTTCCAGTCGTTGTATTTCATAATTCGGTACACTGTCTCATCAAGGTCATCCAGTAAACCGATGAGGAACTTCTCCTTAAGAATTTGTTTGGCCTGCTCCATATCATCTTTCGTGAGTTCTCCCGTCATGCGGTTTGTCATGAATCGTGTCTGTAGGCAATTCGGAAATCGTCAGCTAACGAGCTATGTAGTTAATGAAAACACGGCATCTCAGTTGTACTTACCATCCAGTTGTTCTCAATTCCATTTCCTTGTGCATAGTCCTCAATAGTAATTTCAGCATCAAGATCACCAATCTCCTTGACACGATGCCAGTACATTGACACTGCCCTTTCAATTGGATTTCGCATCATCATAAAGGCTCGCCCTTGGTGATTCAAATCAAATAATGCAGCAGACTCATGATAATACGATGAAACAATCACATCCGTCACTCCTGCAGCTGCCAGTCCCATGTCCACGGCACGTTGAATCCCAGGCACAGTCGTCGTATCCACATTGACATATTTGGATTCCTTAACATCCAAAACTTCCAACATTGGATCTTTATCATGTCCATCTCGAACTCCCACCTCGGAACTTTGGACTAGCTTGAGACATTTGCCGATAATATCCTTCATTGTACTTCCACCCGCTCTAGGGACGTGAAAGAAGAATGCCGTGTCTGTTGGACGGAGCGGATCTTTCACATCGGCAAAGTGCCGTAATGGTTCTAGATATTTGTGTTCCTCATCATAGATCTTATCGACAGGTGGAGGCAGTTCATATTCAGTATTATAGAACTCTGCATCCTCACCACCGGCACCATTATTGCCCGCAACTTGACCATCACTCGGCTTTTCTTGTGACGCTGGGACAAGTTGTTGTTGTTCTTGAGATGACGGTACCCTCTCTCCCCCATATCCCAAATCCTTTACTTCGCCATATTCTTTATCCTTGCTGCCCCGAAGAAGGACATCGATGCCATCACCACCAGCATGATTTGCCTTGTTCGTGAAATGAACCGCAAATGCCACAACTGCCAACAAACATAGGATGGTCAACGCACGTTTCTTTTCTTGAGCTTCCATCCGTTTCCGTTTCAATTCATCAAGGGCGCGTTGTGTAGACGTCGCCGAACGATATTTCACACCAGAGTTAAATTTGCTATTGTTCATGACATTGCTATTGTTGACACCAGTACGCATTCTCGCAGTGGATGCGTTGGATGAGCCATTACTGCTCCCTCCAGTGCTCGCGTTGGAATTGAGATTATTCACCTTGACTCTGGAGAACCATCGTCTTCTTCGGTTGCTGCCGTTATCATTAATTTTCTCGTTGTATTCATCTGCACTTGTAGGGTTATTGCCTCTACCGTTTTTATGATTATAACTCTCATGTTGGTTTTGTTCTTCGTTAGTGTGACGCTGCAGGTCAACATCTTCCATGAAAGCAGTGGGCGCAGTCAACAGACTGAATTCAACAGATGCCGAATCTGTAGGATCGAGTAATCTTACATGCTCGTGATTACTCTCTTCACTTCTTCGTTTTTGATTATCTCCAATAAAGCTTCCCAATTGTGCCTGTTTCTTACTTCGGTTACGATGACCATTCGTATGCTTCTGTTGTCGACCACCATTTTGTGCCCGATGCAATTCACTCTCTCTTGAATGTTTATCTACTAATGGAGTCTTTTCTTGATCAGATGATGATGGATCACGTGGAGCTCGTTGGTTACGATTGGATGAAGACGATCGACCATTATGATCTCTGCTGCTTGATCTAGACTTGTTCTTTCGAGATGTTCCGCCCATGATGTTTAAAATATGTGCATATGGATGTGTTTTAATGGAGAGATCAGCTACCGAACAATGCTGGCGTTTCATCAAGGAGTCTCGGACTTTACAAGAACTGATTGCTGGAGGCATTTATATATATCGCCAGGATAAATATGGTGTGCTGTAGTTTCGGTCACAACGTGGTCATTATTCACAACAAAAAAATGAGGGGAAGGAAGCGTGAACGAAAATGCTCAAAAAGGTCACTGTCACATCAAGGTTTTCTTGCCTTCTCTTGCTGAAAGTAGTACCATGTAGCCTGGCCAAACAAAGAAAGGCACAGGTTCAAGAACTGACTTCATTCCCTCCCGACCAAGAAGGAAGGGCAAATTTGACCGTATTGGAATACAATTTTTTCATTCTAATGTTATCACAGGTTACCATCTTAATTATGCAGCAGCAGCACAGTGCGGATGCAACAATGAAAGCTCGTAGAGACTAAACCATGCTCCTTTGAGTTCATCCGGAGGAACCCCTGCATCTCGAAAGATACGATGGGCCTCTGATAAAAGTTGCTGCATCTGATCAATGTTTCCTTGCCGCAAGTGAATACTTGCAATTGAGGCAAGAAGTTTTGCTGCGTTCAATTCGTACTTTCGCTGCGATTCAGTATCAGTACTTAATTCAGCACATTTCTGCCAGACGTCGAGGGCTTCAGTATAGTACCGGGTAGCCTCGTCATAGTTTCCGCATTTATCGTAGACCTTGCCAATGAGTTGCAATGTGACGGCTACATCTTGGTGGACGTGACCATATGTGGCTCTTTCTACCTCAAGTGCATCTTGGTAGCACTTCAATGCTCTCTCGTTATCGCCACGATGAAGATGAATGCTTCCGATGTTGTAGGAAAGCACGGCAATGTCAGCACTAGTTGAGTTTGGGTTGCAACTCCTTCGAACGCGCAAGCTCTCTTCAAAATTCTTCATGGCCAAGTCAAGGGAGCCTCGCTTGAAGTACAAAAGGCCAAGATAGTTCAACGCAAGAGCGACATCTACATGGTCACCTAGTGCAGCCTTCCTCATGGAAATAACTTCTTGAAAAGACTTGACTGCTTGAGTGTGGTTGCCTAACAAGTTGCTGATTTGGCCAATGATGCTTAAAGTCTCAGTCAATTTCTTGATATCCTTCTCTGGTTGGAGCGACAGAATGGCATATGCTTCAGTGTATCGACAAAGAGCACGTCGATAGTCGCCCTGTTGCATTAGCGCTTGACCAATGTTACTCAAAGTGACAACAATGTTTACACAACACGGCTCTAATACTCTTCGTTCAATGGCAAGACCAAGTTCATACACCTCAGCAGCCTTGTCGAAGGAAGCGGCCTCGTATAGCATATTGCCATACATGTTCAAAATTGAGGCTGTTTCTTTTTCTTGCTGCTGGTCACACACGGTAATACTGACATTGATTGCCTCCTGGTAGCAGCTCTTCGCTTCCGCTATGTTCTTCTGTTCTTGGTAAACTTGACCCATGTGCTTTAAGGCCACTACCTCATCACGATGCTGATCCTGTGAACCACATCTTGATATGTAACTGTAAAACTTGGAATAACGAGTGAGCGCTTCATCCAAATGCCCCAGCCTATGATGGGCTTGGCCAATGTTGAAGGTAGTCGCCGCTACATCCATATGATCTTCGCCAAACAAATCTTGGCGTATCTGGAGAGCTTCCTCGTAGTGAGTCAGGGCCTTTTCAATCTCACTACAGTCAAAGTAGATTCGACCTAAGTTATTCAGGGTGGTGGCCACATCCTTATGACCACTGCCCAACAGGAGCTTTCGGGTAAATAATGCTCGCTGGAGAACTTGCAACATTTCTTGATTCTCTCTGTCGCGCAAATGAAACATTACTGTTCCAATGCAATGAAGTGCCGAGGCAGTTGACATATGATGTTGTCCATAGTGATGTTCTGCAGTGTTGAGCACTTTTCTTAGTACATTGAGAGCAGATGGGTAGTCTTGTTGTCGAAAGTGAGTGTAAGCAGCTTGATGGAGAATTGCCAGCTGATATCTAACATGATGTTCAGAACAACAGCGCTCAGAATCATCGCTCTCAAGGACGTCATCAGCAAGTTGAAAGAGTCGCAAGGCAATTTCTTCTTGCTGCCTTTGTAGTTGGAGCTGCCCAATGTTGAACAGAAGCGCTGCCAAGACTTCGGGGCAATCATGATCATGAATGTTGTCATCGGGGAAGAGAGGATTTGGGTAAACTAGCATTCCTTCATCATACTCGGTAGGTGGTGGAGTCACACGCTGATTTGCCTCCTTACTCTTCTTGCATAGATGGTCTATTGATCGGCGTCTCTTAATGGGTCGGTCAACCTTGCTCATCCGCGACTTACTGGGCGGCACCTTGGACTCTGCTGTTTGCGAAGTCATAGAGACATCATCATCATCGGTGGCATCCTCCATCTCACAATCACCTTCATCAGTCGAAGAGACAAGTTCCACTTTTGCTTGATCATAGGCACTCTCCATTGATTTGCTCAGCTCTTCCAATCGCTTCGAAACAGTGGAGGGCAAGGTCAACTTCGTTGTAGATGACACGAGGGAAGACACAAGATGAAGATGGTCAGCCGATGAGACATTTCCCCTGATGCACTTGACGGCCTCATCATTCATTTGAAGCAGCTCATCGATAAGCTGCCGAGGTGAAGGGGTGTTCATGATTAGACTGTGTTATGTGTTATGAGCGGTATTTCTATGGCTTCCCATTCCCAGCTGCAACTGTTTGCTGTGAAATCGATTCACCGGCGTGATGACTTGCGTGCATGCTGTTCCCAAGGCACGGCGGCGTTGTGTTCTGTAGCACGTCTCACAAAAGGACAGACTAAATCTTCCTTCAAGTTCAAGGAACGGAACTTCAATCAAATTCTATCTTAAATCTAAAATTACGATCAGAATACTGCACAGACGATATCATTGTGACAATTTCCGGTGAAGATAGGCTCTTTATGAGAACGGAGGAACATCAGACTCTAGGAAACCTTAAATAAACCTTAAATATGGAATAGTAAACCCGGATGAAACTGTCTCCTTGAACTTGAATTGTTCAACTTGAATTTGCTCAGCGACACAGTCCTTGTCTTAGGCCTTGCTTCTTCAAGCATGACAAACAAGCGTCTCACGAGCAACGTTCCGGTTTAGCGACTTGCTAAACAAGGTGTATTTTTTACTACTAAAATATATAGTTGGTGAAGTAAACCCTGTGTTTTGATCGCTAACCGGAACGTTGACATCTTATCTATGTACAGAGCGAGGATGAATGATGACTGCATGACGCACCAGTCTTCATGCTTCAATCTCCCCGATTTCTCCCTGGTACAATAGGGTTGTTTCGTTGTCACTACTGTTTTAGGGAAAGTGCAATGAAAGGTGAATGTATCCACGTGTTCCTTAAGTTTATTCCTTCTTCTTTGATGGTGCACTTGGATTTCCTCCTCTCCCAGCAGCAACACTTCTTGTTGCTTCCCTTGCCATTCCCATAAAGTTGCCAACCGACGAAATCATTCCAGCTGCATCTTCGCCATCATTGCTGCCCATGCTCACTTCAATAGATTCATTGGTTACCGATGATGATAATGCTTCTGTGCACTCAGTTGTAGAAGTAGATGTTTTGCGTTGGAATACACCAGTTCCATTTTTAGTAACAGCTCTCCCATCATTATATTCTTCAGCTGACAAGACATCATGCAAGAAACGCTTGATGGCAACCCAATACGCTTTGCCACCCTGCATCCACGTCTCGTTATGGGTCCCATGTTTAACTACATGCATCCTTACAAGATTGTCAGTTTTTGAATTCTTCATTCTTGTAAATAATTCGAGCATGTGGCCATGCGGAACAAGTGTGTCTTGTGCACCTGCCAAAAACATGGTTGGTATGTTGATTGTCGGTGCTATCTCTCCACTGTTCCAACCTATTCTCAATACCAACGATTTCAACGGTGCGATATATGGCATCAAATGGTCAACCATGGTGGATATAGAAACAAACGTGTTTTCAACAAGCACTCCCGCCAATGGATATTTGCTAACTTGAGCAAATTTGGCCATGTGAAATGCTACCGCCCCTCCCAACGATCTTCCAAAGACAAACAACTTCTCCACATTGACATTGCTCATGGTATTGTTTTGATCATGTGCATATTTCAATACAGCTTCGGCATCAAGCTTCAATCCCTTTTCATTCACAACTGCATCATCCGAGTCTCCAAATCCCCTGTATTCCACTAACCAAATATTCGCCTGTAGGTAATGATACATTTGTACAGCGTTGGGAAGACGCAGACCTATATTTCCTGCATTTCCATGGAAGAAGATGATTGTTGGTATTTCTTTATTGTTCGAAGAAGAGGGATGATAGAGAAGCCATGAATGGATGGTCACTCCATCTTCGCATTTGATCATGAGCGTTTCAAAAGGTACATCGTGTTCGGATGGTGATCGATATCTCCGTGGATTTTGAGATGGATGTCGTGGGACACCTCCAATGGTTGGAAAATAAAGTAACGAGTCTTGCTGCAAATGAGAGTAGTTGTGGCGTGTGAGACGAGGACATCATATCACATAGGAAATTAGATAATGCTGCATTATCGCTACTGGAATGCATTAAACCAAAAATTGGAGTCTTCATACGCCTCGTCTCATGCTGCAAAATATATAATTTTGAAATTTTGAATTTTGTGCATAACTTGTGCACAACTTACCTTCCAATACAAGGCACCGGCGACTAATGCCACTAAGCCGGAAACGCATGCACTGCATCTCCAGCTGAAGCGAACCAACGTGCCTACTATTCCTCCGCCGATATCTTTTGCTGCCACTGTTTGGTCGTTCATCTTTTTCACCAAGACTTTTTGTGGCCAGCTCGAATTCGCATTAATTCGCGACTCTGTGGCTGGCTCACGACTCAGACCACAAACTGCCTCTCTTCTCTCTTCTCTCTCTCTAGCGATGCTTTGACGATTACAGATGACATCTAATCTCAATACAAGCAACTAAAACAAGCAACACCAACACACCATCACCATGAAATATTACTCCTATGAACAGATAAATACGACGACTGAATAAGCGAGCGGAAAGCGGAGTAGGTTGGTATGACAGAAGATAGATTGGTACAAATCTTGAGCAAGGCTACCGTGGTAGAAGAAGGCAATCGCATACGGAACGTCGCGTCAACATGTCGACCAACAAATACTACGGCCGAAGAAGGAGGTCAAGTCCATTGCTGCCCGAAGGAGTTGACATCATCGTTGAATCTCCACCGTTCGAGGCATGTTCCATAATGTACAAGTTTCTGGTCTATTCCTCATCGATCATTGTCGTCGGAAGCCCTATTTGGTGTTATGGCGGTATTATTTACCTCTTTCGAAAATGGAGACATTATCGTGAGTTGGCAACTGCAGCATCTGCTAAAACCAATAACACTACAACATCAAGTAACAATTATGCTACAAGCAGTGGTGAAAGTTCGCAAGAGTGCAGTACAAAGCAACCACCATTATCGCAGGAAGAAATACAACAATCTAGTCTTGATTATGAAAAGTATCAACGTTTGGCGAAAAGGTATTGCGTTGCGTTAATAACAGTAATAGTGCTCTCCGTCTGGGGTCCACATAGATCACGCAAAGTAGGAGAGTTTCTAGGAGTTCGAAAATGGAGACTGTGGGATGCTTGGTTGAATTATGTCGGGTATACAGTCTTACATGATAAGGGTATTGAATCGAGAACACCCCGAATGAACAATCCACAAGTACTCGACAATGATAATGATGCCATTTTGGCGTTTGTCCCTCATGGGATCTTTCCATTCGCATTAGCATTTAGCTGTCTTCCACAACGTGGCTACGAAGAAACGTGGGGTGTCTTCCGTCCTGTTGTGGCCACGGCAACAAAACTATTCCCGCTTGTGAGAACGTTTATCGCATGGATGGGTGGGATAGATGCATCGCGTAGTGCAGTATCGTCTGCCCTGAACTTATCCGACGCAGTGGGTATCGCTCCGGGCGGGATTGCAGAAATGTTCGAGACCTATCCAAAGTCAGGTTTTCATCGCAACGATGAAGCGTTTCGAGTACGGAATGGTATCTTCAAGCTTGCATTGAAACATAACCGACCGATCGTTCCGATATACTGCTTCGGTGCTACGAAGATGTTGCGCAGAGTGCAACTTCCAGCCTTCATTGAAAATCTCAGCCGAATTCTCAAAATTAGTTTATGTTTGTTCTTTGGAAAGTTGGGTCTGCCAATACCGTTTCGACAAAGGTTGATGTATGTGATGGGGAAGACAATATACCCACCGCTTGATATAGAATCGGGTGAACTAGATGAGCAAGCTCAAGAAATGCACCATCGCTTTTGTGATGAAATCATGCGGATTTTTGAGAATAACAAAGATCACTATGGCTGGGGCAACAAATCAATTCGATTAGTTTGAGAAGGATTGGCTTGAGGTTTCCGTCTACACCAACACGACCGAGGAGAATGCGAATCAATACTAGAGTTGATAGAAGAGGAGTGACCAACTGGCTGCGGCGACTACAATACATAAACTGAGAACTGAAGCAGCAACTGCGGGTGAATTCGACCGGACATACTAAAAGGGAGAGCTAGGAAGTAAGATAAGATAGATAAGTACTCCTACTACTTGTAGGTAAGTTATACTTACTTAGTATGGCGAGAGCTACGGGAAGTGCCCGTGTCACTGCAGTTTACGATTCAAAAGGAGGACAGACCAAAATGAGTCCCGTGAAATTTTCTCTCATTTATTATTTTTTTGAAGGGGGCAAAACAGTATTTGACCATGGTATTATTTCTGTAGTATGGATACTACACAGCCAAAATCCTATCTTTAATGTACTTCTCTTGATATGTTCCTCTAAGGACCCTCTTGAAGCAAATATCCAAAGATGTACACTAAGCTCCATAAATCAGCCAAGTTAAAAGGATCCATACAGATAAGAGCTCCCTTCAGCTCAGGACCCTCAGCCCCACAGCATCCTATAAATAACAACCTATAGTAAGGTAATACATGCAATTTAGTTTATATTACACTCCTATCTTACTATATATAACGTTTGACTGCCCAATCAGTTGCTTGTTCTCAATATTTCATGCCCAAGACGAGTGAAAGGGGGTAAAACATCTGCATGGAATTTGCCGATTTTTTAAGTTGACGGAGTCTCCTGACATTATGCCCAATTCTGGCCACGACAACATTCCTCCAATCCATTCTTCTTACCATTAATGCCACGGTTCATCTGCGTTTATCAGCGAGAAGTCAGCCTAACCCCACATCATATTGATCATCATCCAAAGTAACACGTCCGACCGGAACATGTTGGTGACTGATCCTGTCGTTATACCCACACCAAATCCATTGCAGATCACTCCTCCGCGTCATCGATTGTGTGTAACCGATAGATGAAGCGTCTAGGATGCACTATATTGATATGTGGAAGACGCCATCGAATTGCAACACCAAATTACTGAACATTATCAACACTCAGATGAACCGTCGGTTGTGGATGTCGACCCGAGCGGAGTGTATTCATAGAAATCACACCGGAAGACCGGCCATAACAATTCTAGTTTACTCATAGGTGAAGTTGGCATCGATAAATGGCGTTCGATGGCTTTAATCTCTTCATATAACTCCGATCATATGGACCGCCGACACGATGATGAAGCCGGTGACGGGCAGTTGTCGGGGGCATAATATTGGTCACTTATCTCAGACTCAAATACAGCCATATTGTCAAATGCTGTTTATTAGACATAGTAGAAGTGCTAGGTTGTAAATTTAGAAACGATTGTCACCAAAATGGCGGTGATTTTGATAGGGCAGAATGGGAGCCGTCATGGTGGTGAACCACTTGCTTTGGTGGAGATGGCAAAAACTTTCGCCCGATTTTGTCTGATCGCGTCTTGATTGTATGTAGGAATTAAGTAGTTGAAGTTCCTACGTAGCCAACATATCGGCTTTTGCCCGATTCTACACAAACAAACGACAGTGGTGTGTGTGTCTGTTTGTCGGCACTTTTGGGCGTTTGCGGGGAAATCGAAAACGAAGTCGCGGGAATGAGATTTTCCCGGACAGGACCAAGAACATGAGGAGCCCCCATGCGATGCCAAGCAAAGATCAGAACCGAATCGGGGGGAGGTGTGGCGCTTGCGCCACACCGGGGTGGGGGCAGCGATGCCACTAACAAACCGGAACAGTGTTGCAAGCAAGTGGAGAATGTATGTAGGTGTACTCAAATGGACCTCGCTTTGTATTTGTGCGTTAAGGAATGCAAATGCGAGGCAAATGATACATAGGAACAAGTCAACACAGAGATGTGAAGGAATTCTTCAGGCAATCAGTCACTGGATAGCTTCTTCTCGGCTCAGATAAAGTCAAAGTGCATTATCGTGATGCCGGCTGATAGAAAATAGAAGAGAAGAAGTTGCCGCGCCGAATGCTGGCGTGCCGGCCCTGTCCCAAATCGGTCCGGTTGAGCTGCTGCGTACTAATATTCTAAATTAATCGCCCGCGTAAGCATCACAAAACACACGTGCTGTGGCTGTGGGGTGCTCTTCGTACTTTTATCTGTGGCTTCTAGATACCTGCTTCTGCGTTGGTATTGACCCCACAGAGGTTGTGTAGGAATAGTTGTGCACTGCACGTTGGTGTAGCTCCCTGTATTGTCTGGCCGATTGCAATAGATCGGAAGAGAGAGAGAGAGAGCGCTTCGTATCTCATTGGCCCAAAACTGTGGGTTATGAGATCTGGCGAGATGAAGCTGTTCAACACTTTTGCTTTCGTACTAATTTCCGGCAGGATCAGTCTGCTGCGTGGTTTCTCTCCTTTCATAAGGAACCTGGTTGAATTTAAAGCACATCAGCCATCCGCAAATCTAGGGAAAGATCCTGCAATGGATCGGTCATCTTTTATTGGAACAATTATTCCCAGCACCATCGCAGTGGCGACAATCTCTTCACTCCCGAACCCAACGAATGCCATTGAATTCGTCCCTGCGTCACCATTCTTCTCAGGAACCTATCAAGATGCATTAGAAATAATGCATGCTCAACGAATCGCAGTGGACAATATCGCAAATGTGATACAAGATGGAAAAATAGAGGAGGCAGGATTCAAAGTTATGCAATTGAATGCTCAGACTCGTACAGCTGGGAAAATTATCTTAGATTATTACCAACAACAAATATCTGGAAGGGGTGATAACATCATATTGCTCAGGTTTCTATCATGCCAAAAGAAATTTGTAGTATTATTGGATTTATGTGACGAGTGTGGTGATGCTTTGCAGAATACGCTGAAAGGGAAATTAGGTGCCACGGCAGCTGCGCAAATCAAGTCATCGAAAGTCGTGGACGAGACCAAGAGTGCGTATGACGATTTCCTCATGGATGTCAAGACATTGGAAAAGGAGCTTGAAGTGTTGAGAGGAATGTAAACATTTGATAGTGGCTAGAGAAGGGAAATCTGCTTCAACTCACGCAGCAGCGGCAGCTATGCAACAAACTCGTATGTGTACGGGCCGCTAGAGGTGCACTTTTGTCACAATCATTATGGCTCATGGCAAGTATGTATGGGGAAGTGCGTTTCATTTCAAGCCAACAGCGGCTGCTCCAGCTCCAGGGAGCACGAGGAACAACAACACCGAGGAGGGAAAAGAAGACTCTCCTGGATCGCACAAGTAGACACTAGAGTTTTGTTCCGTGATGTATCATTCTTGAAAGCAGTTTCATCCGTGTTCTGCACTGTCACTGTCTATGAACGTCCGCTTTATATAGAAGCAGATTGCGCTTACTAAAACAATAGTAACGGCTACCAAAGTTATGAAATGACGCAAATATATTTCCCCTATTTGTTTATTTTCTATTTATCTCTTCGCTTCGGTAATACAATCACATTCTTCTTCTTATCGGATACGTTCTTGCCCTTCCCATTAATTTATTCCCGTCATCTCCTCCTTCACTTCCTCATAATTATACACTTTACTTTCTTGACTGCTTGGTTCCGTCCTTGTCCCTCGACCTTCTTCCAATGCACTTGCGAACAAATCCCACTCCAATTCATCCTGCAGCAAAGGCTTTACAAATTCCATCCATGTGTTCACACTCGCCTCAAAGTCATTGTCTTCCATGGACGTTTCAAATAGAAATAGATTTTCCGATGAAAAGGAGTCAAAACCTTGACCACATATGAAGTTCACTCTCCATTCATCTTCTTTGAGACGCCCCTTGACATTTGTAAAGTATGCCTGTACATCCACCTCCGGATGAAATCGCCGATCAAAACACAAGTCGGCCTCAGTACCATTGGCTCCAAAGACGGATATACCAAAGTCCTTGACTTGGCGACCCGTATGGTCACCCTATCCACTATACCCCCGAGTGTGACTTCTATGCGATCCAAGGGTGTCACACTATGCATTTATAGGCTTAAAATGCTGCTCTCGTTGAGCAAACTCCGAATCCGGGGAGCAACACTTTGTAACATTATTTTTTGAATTCACTAGTTGTACCCTAGCTGAGTCCCCTCTTTCCCCTACTTTACTCCCTTCTCCTTGGCGGCCATCAGGCATCAATCTCTCTCACACACACTAAGATTCAGGCACTATCTCATGCCACTTCGATGCAATTCTTGTATTGCTTTGTTGCTCACTGGATTCGAACTCAGCTTGATCTCACGATTCCATACATATGCCCAGCATACACATAGCACGAATATTCGCATAGAAGTCACATTGCTGATAGGGTGACCATACGGGTCGCCACTTCATGGAAACAATCTCTCACCATACATATACATCGATCCAATATATTCTCCCTATAAACACCTGCATAAGACGAGGCCCCACCATCCAAATCATCCAATCTCGAATGCAACTTTTTGTATTGTTCTACGTTAGCCTTGAAAAACATGAGACTTTTGGTTTCAATTGCCACTTCTTGTGCTCGCTCAATCGATTCAATGACGAGATCACTGTAGTTTTCAATCTCTTCCTCCTTGGTCATGTTTCGTTCCGTGACAATATCTTGATAGTATTGATTCTTATGTTTGTGCTTTCGAGAATTGTACTGATTTGCGTGTAAAAATTCAAAGTTGACATGTTCTGTTTTATGGAAGCCGTGCATGGATACAATATTTCGAATGTAATGCCTTACAAGCACCGTCTTTCAACACCCTCCTTCCGTCAAGACAATGAAAGGCGAGCCAAATTGTAAAAAACTTGTACTGCTATGATTTGTAGGTGTCTGCGGGAATGTAGGAGTTGATTGATGCGAGTACGCTTCTTCTTGTTCCATTTCATTTGGCTCCAAGACAGGAGGAGGAGTGCTGTCATTAGGACTATCCTCAACAGTACTGTGTAATAGTAATACCAAGGCAAAGACAAAAAAGGAAAGTGACACAATACGTCCCCAGCTGAAGGAAGAACGCTTCGGCAATGCATTCTTGGCTATTGCGATTGGTTCAAAATTGGAATGATAAGGATCAACACTATCCGTTATGTGTATACTCGTCTTGAGCAACTGTTCACATTCCTGCTGATCACATTCCTGCTGGAGGGCGTTATCCACATTATGTGTATGCAATTCTACGAGCTCATACTCATATTGCCTCCTGTTCAGAATATTTTCTATCTCTCCCATGTCATCCATATATTGTGTTAATACAATACAATTACGACACCGTGCGTAGGTATGATAATGGTTACGATAAAGAAGGATGATATTATGCCACTGCTCAAGCTCTTCGTATCTGTACCAGCTCGCTCTCAAGGGGTAGGTGTTGGAGAAATGACTCTTCCTGGAGCTAATGGTGGAGATCACTCCAACCTTGCATCTAGATACCAAGATCAATCAATCAAAATCACACACGCACTTGCTATCGATAGATAATATCAGTTAACGGGAATTTACTATACTATTACTATCGATTGTAAGATCAATCTTGCATCTTGCCATGGTCAGATCAGCCAATGCACTTGAGTGCAGATGCGTGGCCGCGAGAGGGGCTGAGCCCATGATAGTTGGCCATGATAGTATAGAAGCATATATATCACGGCTCAAGCATTTGTTCGTTGTATCGGCGTCTCTACAACGTCGTAGGTGACCTGACGAGGCCCGCTTTTGAAATTGGATTGCCGCTACACCACTCGAGCACCATATCGTATCTAACGCTGTGAGTATGGCAATCAACAGCTTGTGGTGGCCCATGCTAGTTGGCCATGATAGTATAGAAGCATATATATCACGGCTCAGGCTCTTTTTCGTTATATCGGCGTCGCTACAACGTCGTAGGTTACATACCTGACGAGGCCCACTTTTATGATGGCCGCTACACCACTCGAGCACCATATCGTATCTAACGCTGTGAGTATGGCAATCAACAGCTTGTGGTGGCCCATGATAGTTGGCCATGATAATATAGAAGCGTGTTATATCACGGCTCCGGCTCTTTTTTCGTTGTATCGGCGTCGCTACAACGTCGTAGGTTACATACCTGACGAGGCCCACTTTTAGATGGCCGCTACACTACTCGAGCACCATATCGTATCTAACGCTGTGAGTATGGCAATCAACAGCTTGTGGTGGCCCATGATAGTTGGCCATGATAGTATAGAAGCGTGTTTATCACGGCTCAGGCTCTTTTTCGTTGTATCGGCGTCTCTAAAACGTCGTAGGTGACCTGATGAGGCCCACTTTTCACTTTTGGATGGACGCTACACTACTCGAGCACCATATCGTATCTAACGCTGTGAGTACAATATGGCAATCAACAGCTTGTGGCGGCCCATGATAGTTGGCCATGATAGTATAGAAGCATATATACCACGGCTCAAGCTCTTTTTCGTTGTATCGGCGTCGCTACAATGTCGTAGGTGACCTGATGAGGCATCTGATACGACCGTCAGATCTACTCTCTAGCACCATATCGTTTCCAGCGCTGTCATTATGGCAATCAACAGCTTGTGGTGGCCCATGATAGTAGGCCATGATAGTATAGAAGCATCTTTGGCACGGCTCAAGCATTTGTTGGTCGTATCGGCGTCGCTACAACGTCGTGGGTGACCTGATGAGGCCATCTGAGACGGCCGGGCACCTGGAAAGGGGGAGTCTTCTTGTCAAGTTGACAAGAGGGAGTCCTCACTTGTGGGGATTTTGTCAAGATCAAGTTGCACTCGTCGCATTGCAAAAATTGCGAGAAGATCAAACATGAACATCAATCATAACGTTCATAATTTAATTAATCTCTGAAACAAACGCACCGGCATAATCTTCTCTTTCTGGAGATCTACTGTGCAGTGTTGTTAAATAATAAGCATCAGTTTGCGTAAAACAATATTTCAGAAACCGTTTTAAGAGGCAGCCAAGAAAGAAGTTATCATGGCGGAACAGTTTGCCCAAACACCCGTCCAGCACGACGATGAAGATGATGAGTACGTGCCCTTGGCAAATGCTGCAGGAGGAGCCGTCCCCTACACGCCTGGTGAAATGTCGGAAATATCGGATCTTGACTTTTCACCCGTCCATCCTGTAGGTCGGAAGAAAGGAGGCGGTGTCCAACAGTCACAACCAAATAATTATCCACAACCACCACCTCCACAACAGTACAATCCGTACGCCTATATGCATCAAGGCTCCTTGGCGTACTCCATGGCATCTCAGGGAGGAGGAGCACCACCACCACCTGGCTGGAATGATTCCGGCTATGGAAGTTATTACTTCCATCAGCCGCCACCGCCACCAATGATGATGTATCCACAAGGCACGGATTTTTCATCCGCTGCAAACAACTCGAAAGCCTCTGAAAATGGTATTCCTAACATCGATCATCTACTTGGCGAGGAAGAATACTCAGTTTATAACGCCCGTTGGATTATGCTTCTTTACATGTCCATGCTGAATCTCCTCTCCGATTGGACCTGTTACTCCATTGCACCTATTGCCATATTGACCATTGACGCCTTTGGTGAAGTCGATCCTGAAAGTCTCGTGACTATCTTTCTAGGTGCCAATGCTGTAGCATCGGCAATGGAGCCTGCCATCCTGGGTCGATTGGGGTTACGTCGCACAGTTGTATTCGGTGCAGCTCTATTAATGATTGGAAGTATTATCAAATCGGGAGGCAACTCCGAAGATGACGAAGACATGACGTGGAGGTTGTACCTTGGATTCTTTCTGGTGGGGTTGAGTCAACCATTGTATCAGTGTACACCCGCATTGTTGTCGGCGTCGTGGTTTCCGGAAAACGAACGTACCATGGCCACCGGCGTGGCGTTGAATAGTAACCAGCTGGGGATTGGATGCGCCTTTGTCTTTGGTACTATTTTGGTGGAGACCAAGGATGATATTGTCCCATACTTTGGATTGTTGAGTGTTATTTCAGCAATTGTGTTTATTGGTGCGGCATTGCAGTTTGATGATGCTCCTCCTACTCCGCCCTCGGATACGGCACGAGTGATTAAGGGTGATTTGGTGTTTAAGATTCCCAACTTGCCATTTTTTGGTGGTAATAAGAAGAGCAGTGGTGGGGAAAAGGATGATGGTGATAGTGACAATAAGAAGGATGAATCAATGGATGAGCTCATCCATCAAGTTGCCAAGGAAGAACCACCTGTCAATGCTGCACCCTCTCCTGCTCCCACGAACGAACCCGTGGCGAAAGAATCTGACCAAAAGGTGAAGAACTTTGAGGATATGACTGAGGAAGAGAAGGAAGCTTCTGTGCAAGCATTCATGCAGTCTGGTGGGCAGCCCATGCCACCTCCACCTCCTGGACAATATCCTCCCATGCCAATGTACTACCCTGGTTACTACGGTCCTCCTCCGCCCATCAATACCTCCTACCAAGGACAAATGCATCAAACCTCCACCGTACCAACTTTCTACCACGGTTACGATGCCGAGGGACATTATCACAATGCCCTCCTTGAAACTGATGGAAACGAATACTCTCCCCGTGCATTTCATGAGGATGAGGGCGCGGAACCTATCTTGACCCAGCTCGATCATCACTTGGACATTGACATTCGAGATGATCAAATCATTCAACAGTTCAAGGCATGCTTTGCCCGCTAGGGATTTGCTCACTGTATTGTGGCATTTACCACCTCGGGTATCATTGTCAACACTCTTAGTACCTTCATGGACTACCTTGTTACATTGAATGGAGCTGATAAGTACTATGTAGGAATTGTCGGAGGAACGTTCCAGTTGTTCATCATGTTTGCCAGTTTGGTCTTTGGTGGATGGACCGATCATTCACGTAAGTATTACTTTGTCATCTTGGCAATGCTCATCCTTGGAGCCTTCGCATTGGCATTGTGCAATACCGACCTCGACTCTGACGCTGGAGGAGCCCTGCGTTGGCATTTGCTCGTGGTTGCCATCTTGGCTGGTCCATTGCAGCCCCTCTCAACTGAGCTTGGAGTGGAGGTTGTCTATCCACTCAGCGAGAATACTGTTCTTGTCATCCAACAGCTCTTCTCCAACTTGTTAAGTGCGGCATTTATCCCAGTCTTTAAAGCTTTGAAGAATGTTGGAACTGTTCATCATGGGCATGAAATGTTTGAGGTACCAGTGTTCACATTTTCGTTCTACATGTTGATCATTATTCATGCTTGTAGTACAATGTACTTTGCTACATTCAATGGAAAGTATTTGCGTTATGAGGCTGAGGAAGAAAAGAAGGCTAAGAAGGAAGCGAAGAGGGAGCGCATACTTGCTGAAATGCAGGCAAATGGTGGTTATGGTGCTGTAGACCAGGGCATGAATTAAGAACGCTGACTGTGTGAAGAGTGAAGAAAATGCGATGCACTGGTCTGGGTAGTGTTGACTTTGCCTGCGCTTTTGTGATATTTGTGTTAAGCGGGTAATATAAAGAATAACTCTATTCTATAGTATGAATATATATTCTTGCATTATCTCTCATTGAGAGAACAAGTACGTTAGGAAATCATATCATCCAACCAAGCATCAAGGTCGTCTTCATCATCTTCATCACCGTCACTATTATTATCAGCTTTAGCTTTCTCTGTTTCCAACGAATTCTGATTTGTATTGGTATCTACCTCCTCTACTGTTGGAAGGTCGTCAGCACTATTACTAATCCCATAATCATCATCATTGTTCACTATGCATTTTGACTCCTCTCTCAACTCAGCCAATGTTTTCTTCCCCCCAGCAGCAGCATTATCAATACCATATCTACTTTCAATATGCTTCCCCACATGATAAGGTACATCCAACCGTTCATGTATAGGCAATTGTTTCAAACATGCTGTCAAGGCTTGAACATCGACTGACATCCAATCATTGTCACTACTGTTTTCAAAGGATGTTGTTGTCTCCACCTCATTATAATCATCCTCTTGCAAATCATAATGAGATGCACCATAATAATCACTTCCTAGTAACAATCCAGTGTTGAAATCATCTAGTAGCATATCACTACTGCCATAATCATCATCATTTGATGTGTCGTCTTTATTGCGTCGTTCAAATCGAAAGGCGTTATCTCCCAAAGTGCGTGGATCAGGTCCACTTCTTCGTTTATTGGAGGATGATCTACCGCCGCCGCCGCCTCGTCCACCAGCACCGCTACCGCCTCCACGTCCTCTGCCCCCTCTTCCGGGACGACCTTTGATACGATTTCGTTCGACTTGAGACCTTCCCATGTTAGTATAAAATAATCCTTCACGACGACACGATCTCAGCAACGAATGATATATAGGGCCATGGCACTTTTTATAAGATAAACGGGCTAATGAGCGTCTATAATAGTGTAGTAGCTCTTTGACGTTTCCAAATAATCCACAGTCCACAATCCACCATCTCGGTCTCATCTCTCATCTATCTATCTATCTTCATCATCGCGTGCTGCCTACGGATGCATTATCATTCAGTGGATATTCTAGCTGGACGAGAGGTAAATATACTTATGCTATCACTGCTATACTTGACACTCGTTGAAAATGACGACACTTAAAATAAACTGCCTGAAGTACATCTCATTAGAGAGTACAAAACAACATGGAGGTTATGATTAGTCTTTCGGATTCAACTTTTTGATGTTCTCCACTGTACCATGATATTTTCTAGCGGCTGTTCTAACTGGTGCACTTCTTTGCTCTTTTATGCATTCTATTTAGGGCATACGACTGCGACTGGTTGTTTTGAAGTGTCGTTAGCATATAATAAGTATGACCTACTATCCGCAACAGTAATGTAACAGACGAAGACACAAGGTAAATATTTGAACTATGTTCTTTGTTATTGATACGCAAGCTCCATGAAGTCTCACAGCAACTGTGACAGAGCGAGGCCATCATTATTTTTTGAGGTTCTAACTCATTTTATCTTCCCTGCTGATTACATAGATCTATTTAGACTGTCTCGATACTGAGGTGCATATTATCATGAGCTATCAACAGCACCAGAGGAGACGTTTCGTACCTCCCGAAGTAGGATCCATCCATCGAGCCACCGTCACACGCATCGAACCCTACGGCTGCTTTGTTCGACTCATCACCGATGAAGATTCACCCACTGTTTCTGGACTGGTTCACATTTCTCAACTCACCGCAATCACCAACAATGGTGTCAAAATATCTGATGTCAACGATGTCGTATCCCTCGATGATCAAGTCTATATCAAAGTTATGGATGTAACAATCGAACAAACTGATGATGGACGACAACGTCACAAATTCAAATTGAGCATGAAGTACGTTCATCAGGATACGGGACAGGATTTGGATCCGGATGGTGAAATGATGGAACAGGATTTAATGCGTTCACAACAACATCGATCGGGTGGTGGTGGTGGTGGTGGTCGCAATTCTCAAAATTCCGATCAAGATGGGACTGGTGGAGCAAATAGTTTACTGGGGAGGTCATTGGCATCGAATATTGGGATTAGTAGTGCTATTGATCCGGGTTCATTGATACTCAAGGGTAAGAGTGGATCTTCAGCAGGAGGAATGGGCAATACCAAGTTCAATGGATATTTGTTAGTTGGGGAAGATGAAGGGGAAGAAGCTCCCACTACTTCTGTGAGTGATGAAAGAACAACAACTTCCGCAGCAAATATGACAAACGCGGCTCCAGCTGTTAGACCAATGGGGAGGGGAAGAGCAACAACATTACCTGCATGGATGACACGACAAGATGATGATAGATTGGGCTCCATGAAGGGTGAAAAAGGTCCAGGCGACGACAAGGTGGATGATGGCAGTAGAGGCGATCGTCATCGCAAGAAGAGTAGCCGACGTGACAAACATCATAGACACAAAGATCGGAAACGTAGCAGTAGTAGAAAGCATAGCCGAAAGCACAAAAAGTCAAGCAGGCGTCGCAGTAGAAGTAGAGGTCGGTCCCGATCTGAATCATATTATTCGTCATCTGACGACTATTCGAGATCTCGATCAAGGTCACCTTCTTACAAAAAGAAAAGGAAGAAGTCGAAACACAGACACCGACATCGTGGAGATAGAGAAGACTACAGTCGAAGTCGCAGTAGGAGCAGAAGTGACAGTCGAGATTTGGATCAAGGAGAAGGACGAGGCTCAACATCATCTCCTTCTGCATTCAACAATGTAGAAGAAGCTCGTGCCATCATGGAACGATTGGAACGCCGTCAACGAGTCCACAGGACTAAACAAGAAGATGCATAAAAGACAACAATAGACAAGTCATAAGTTGAATCCAATTGAAATGATATATGTTCATTATATGAATTTATTTCTTACTAAAATGATTGAAAAGACTGTTCTTCTTATGCTTCTTGTTGTCCTTGCTTGCATTGCTTTTGCTCCCAGCTGGCTTTGTACTGGATTTCTTCGAAGATGACGACTTCTTCTCGACGGGACCGGCAAAGTAGGACTTCAAATTGTTTGCTTTGGGATCCTTGACCTCCTCTTCCTGCTGTTGTGCTGGCCTCTTCTGCCCAGCGGCAGCAGTGGTAGATGATGCTGAAGTAGAAGACTTAGAGCTCGTACTGGAAGCTGCCTTCTTCGTTGCACCTGGAGCACATAGAAATGACATCATGGACTGTTGCTTCTTGTGTGGTTGAGACTTTCGAGTAGGTGCATTTGATTGCAAGGTCAATTGACCCACAACATCTTTGAAGCTCTCCTTCATCAACAGTGAGATGGCAATGTGATCAGAGTAGGACGGTGGGGTATAGATCATGCCCGTGTGAGGCGGTCCAAATTGAGAATCCAATGCACGTTTGGACACCTGAGCGATTCCTCCACCAGCAAATGATGGAGCTTGGAACATTCCATTGCTCGTGCAAGCCATCAACGCAGCCTCTTCTCCAAATGGGTCGTTGTGAGGCTTTGTGCCACAACGGAGGCTACCACTGCTTGTGTCTACGTGATCCAAAAGAGCTCTGTCGACAAGAGTAAAGTCAATCCTTCCACCCTCATTGACATACCTCCTATTTTTCTGTTGATGCCAACAAGTAAAACGCCCCTCTGCCTCCGGATACATGTGCCTAAAAACGTCCACCATCCCATCCTCTTCCAATAATGCCTTCATCCACATATATGGGGGTGAATCAGGGTTGAGATTTGCCTCATCCGAGTTGGCAACGTCTCGCTGCGTTTTGGGATCCCACGAAACATTGACAATCTTGGACATCAATTCTGTGAGAACTTCAACACTCAAGACATTCTTCTTGCGGCAAATGGTTCGAGTATTGGTACTAGAATCTTCGTAGGACAACTCACAAAATGTATAATGGAACAATGCATCCTCCGCAGATTCCTCATAGGTGCCAAGAATGGCATACTTGCCATCAGCTAGTTTCACACGTGCTCTCCATCTGTTGAATGTTTGCTTTGTATTGGGATTTGTTGTTTGGCATGGCACTGCTTCAATTGTCTCCAAGACAGTTGTAATTTTGTCCCAGTGATTCTGCACATCAGTCTTCCATTTGGATAGTGGTGTAGTTGAGGCATGTTTGCTTATCATCACCATTGTCATCAGTTTTGTCACTCTCTGCCTTTTTGCTGCATTGTTGCTTACCTTCTTTTAATTGATTTTGTTGCCGCTCCAACAAAATTTCCTCCACATTCACAACACGATGTTTCCAATAAATATCCCTTTTATCAATCTTCAAATTCATATCACCAACAAGTACAACATGCTTCCCACTCTCTCGTTGCACCCTCATTGAATTCTGCAAGGCATGTAAAAATTTCATCTTGTTGGGATGAATCCCATTCGGCACATACACATTGAACAACACAAAGGTACCATGATCCGTCATAATACATCTCCCTTGACCATCCAACTCTGGATCTTGGAGCGGTGCACTATCCGCAGATTGGACAATGCCAGTTTTTGCATATGTGACTACACCATTGAACCCACGGGACTTTTGATCGGTGGCGCAACTCCAGAAACTTTCGTATCCGGATATGGTGGAGCAGCGGTGGGGTTCGGCGCGGGAGGATAGTTGAGAGAGGGGGATTTTGTGTTCTTGGAGGCATAGTATGTCGATGTTGCCGTGAAGCTGTAGATAATTGGTAAAAGGGCAGGCGTTGGCGGTACTGGTGGTAGTGATTTGTTTTTTGGTGGATGAATTGGCATTGTTTTCTGTTGCTGATGTTGTTGCTTTAGTGCCATTCGCAGCATTGCTGGCTGCCGTCAATGACGAGGCACATGATGACAGGCTATAATCCTCGTGGATTCGCTGCAATGCTGGTTTGAGACCAGCTACGTTCCAGCTAACGATCAACATTATTGCAATGCGAATGGTGGTGGCGTATGTCAGTAATGCTTTGTGTTTATCAATTCTTCCATATGGTATCCCGTCTTTATCTTGGCTATCGGCTTGGCCTTCTATCTAGATATCGATGGCTCGCCCTATTATATGGTGGCTCAACTTCGCCGTTTGCCGCTTTTGCTGCATAGATTTTATAGAGTTCAGCAATTGACAAATGAAAATGTAGTATCGGATACTAATACGTCGAGCGCAGACGTTTCAATTGTTATGCTCATCGAGAAAACATTCCCACATTCACATTAGAATTTGCACACACCTTTCAAGCAAATGTTCGTGTGACCATAAACCATAAATTGACCATGGCGGCATCATCCTACTACAAAAAAATACTCTCATCGTTACTCCTATCACAGCAGGCTACAAAAGCACTCTCTTTTGCAACAATGACAACCGTCGACAGAGGCATCGCGATGGTGATAAGCCCCGCGAAAACACTTGATTTGCAACCTCTACACGAGCGTGAGTTGGAAATGGTGGATCATGAAACTATCGCTGCAATATCTTCTGCCAAGCATACATCTCGTTGTGATCAAGATAAAACAAACGAAATTGTCAACATAATGAAAATGAAGAGTGAGGCAGAATTAAAGTCTTTACTAAGTCTTTCCCCGTCTCTGTCCAAGACGGCATACCAATACTGGCAGGATTTTTCTATAATGGACAATAAGAAACAAAAAGATGATGATGCATTTGCCATTTTTACTTTCAATGGTCCCGCATTTCAGGGCATCTCTGCTCATCAATGCAACAAGTCAACTCTTTCTTACATGGCGCAGAATTTATTCGTCCTGGACGCAGTCTTTGGCGTGCTTCGCTCTCTAGACACGTTACAGCCGTATCGCCTTGAAATGGGTTGTAAGGGAGTAGTGGCAACAACAAATGCGAAAGGAAAGAAGGAAACGCTGGCGTCATACTGGAAAGAATCTGTTACCAGCTATCTTGGCAAAGAATTACTCAGCAGCAGCAAAGGAAAAGCACCATCACCAGCAATACTTGCTAATCTTGCTAGTGATGAATATTCTTCTTCTATAGATGTTGCGTCACTCCCACCGAATACAATATATATTAACGCCATTTTTCGTCATCAAGGACGTGTATTGGCAGTACATGCAAAACGTGCACGTGGCTTGATGGCAAGATATCTATCTGAAACCAATGCACAGACTCTAGAAGATGTCAGTAACTTTAATCTGGAGAATTATAATTGCATTGATATCGACGACGAAAATAACAAATGGGAGGTGACAGAAATTGTTGGTGATAACGTCCAAGTGATAAAGATGATTTTTGATCGCAACGAGGCACCTCCCAAGGCAGGCAAACGGACAGCCGCGCCTTCAACATCGTCAAAGAAGGGTGGTAAAAAAGCAAAGAAGAAATGATGATGATGATTATTAATGATACTATATTATTAGATCAGGAAATTCTTCAATCAACAGCTCATGAGTCCACTTTCCCACAATGTTAATCACTGCAGATCCACCCTCTTTCTGACTTCGGTAGTGTGCATAATGAGAATGCAAGCACTTCACTGAAGGAACATATAGAGAGGAGTCTTCGTTCTTGTCATCTTCATCTGTATTATCTCGCAATCTTCGGTGATCTGTTCCTGCCACTCCTGAATATTGAATCATTTCACGCATACTGTCCACCTTGCGCTGTTCTGAATTATTGTCCTCTTCATCAAGTTGATTGGTTGATAGTAGCCACTCCCTATCTGAATCAGATAATAGCCCCCATCTTTCCGCTGCGTACTCCTCGTGGCATTGCCACCAATCTTTTGCCAGAGATGCATCATCTTCTAACCTCGATTGAAATTTTCTTACGTATCCATTGCGTTCTATTTCGCTAATGGCCTTGGATACGTGGTGACAGGTTAACCAGTACATTGTAGGGAATGGAGTCTGATTGTGCTTATTTTCCTCTTTGTTAACAATTTGAACTAGCAAAGGATATGATTGTATTGCAATTGGTCTGCCAATCCCTTTACTAGATGTGTCTATAGCTGAGTTTGTACTTATTCCATCTGCGATGATGTTGGCATTATTACCACTCCTTGCGGAGATGGAACATATGTTTGGAGGCACATATCCTAGCTGTTCGAGTAAAGCTGCCTCTTCCTCGGGGGTGACTTGTCTAGCAGGTGATGGCAAAAACGTTTGCCGTTTGCGACGATTCTTCCACCGTCGACCAGAAGAATGTTCCGTTTCGCCGGCCTGAGTAGGTGATGGCGATGACGAAGACGAAGCGGCAAAAGCTGGGTAGCGATGATAATATGCGTTATTTGCGCTGCCAATCCATAATATGGAAGAGAAGAGCATCAGCACCATGGTCATATTATTCGGCGTCATCTCACTGTAATTAGGTTCGGATTTGGTTGATCGGCGTGTTGAAAGAGAGGTCGATCGCATCGACACAACCATCATCATCATCAGACCTGTGCGTGCGGTTGATGGGTGGGTGTGTCTCGTTTTTGCGGGAACATCTTATTGCCATTTTTAGCGCAGCAATGCCATCGCTCGATGCATTGTTTGGAAACAACCTGAAACAACGCTGCTAGCTGAACACCCGCAGATGGAAGATACCTGGAGCAGTAACGATCAATCAACGCGACTTCCATCAAAAATGAATAAATACTGTACCAAAGATATATCACCTGCACTGAGCAGCGATGAGTACAATGACCTTCTCAAGAACTGCATCGTAATTTCTTGTCCGACGAATGATGATGACAATTCATCTCCGCCATCAGCTGTAGACTCAGCTGCAGACAAGAGCCAACCTCCTAATATTGATAGCACGGGAATACGCGATAGAGACGTTATCGTCGTTCCCAATCTTGCAAGTCTGGACAAATTGTCACTTGAATGTGTTGACAATAACCGGATATTTGTCGCTGCAAATAGAGAGAGCATATTACACGAATCAGATTCGATATCAATCGATGGTGCCAACGTACATCGTCACTATTATTTCATTGAAAATAATGATTGCTTGAAACTCAAGTCAATCCACATTACTGTTGTCTTTGCGGGAGTGTTCGTTGGACCCGACTATCGAGCTGGGAAGATAGATGTAAGTTTGAAGAGACTTTCAGAAGGAATCTCAGATGTTCAGATGGGGACAAAGACTCTTCAGTCTCAAAATTCAATTGACTCAATTGGAATCATCACGATAGATCATGAGCTAGAATGCAACGTGATTGAAAGCGGATTGATCGAATTGACAATTACGGCCGAAGCAGAATCGCGCTACAGCATTAGGATCTTTTCCGGAAGCTCTGCTCGGCGTGTAGATCTGGAGGTAAAAAGACAGACTGCAGAACTGCAAGATAGGCAGCGAAGAATTGCGATGTGCAAGTCAAAGCACAAATCGCTTTTCTATCTGAAACAATTACTCGAGCGAAAGATTATAGTAGCGGATGATCTCAAGGAGCATGATAGAGTCAGTATTCACAAGTGCAAAGAGAAGTTGGAACGGCTAGAGGATGAGCTTGATCATAGTAATGGCAAGGAGGACGAAGACACTTTACTTCTACGAAAGATTGATGCACTCTCAATTGAGCACAAGCATTTCCTCTCACGCAATCTACAGAAAGGAGCTGTAAGAAAAGATATAAGCAGCAAGTTGGATGATGTGAAACATGAGATTGTGAATATCGTGAAGGATGAAGAGAGACTTGTAAAAGAAAGTGGAGAAGTCAAAGCCATTTTGTCAGCTGCCTACGTGAGACTAGGGCTTGGGCTGCTTGAAGTCTGAATGGTACACGCTGATCGACGCTTGGGCTAAAGCCTGGCTGGATCCAACAGACAAATGCAACACGCTGTATCTGTATGTAATCCTTCCAGTAAATCCCATTTGCTCCACTAGAAAGTCTTACTCTTCCTAGTATTGACTTCTTATCTACCCGTGCTGTCGCAATCGTAATGGAAAATATGACATACACATTTATTTATAAAGACGGCTTTCGTAGTATAGATTTCATCTCTCTCGGCACTCCAGTATGGCGGTTCACACTTTGCACGTGTGAGTTTTGATTACTTGTTCGGCATTCGGAGGAGATTACGGCCGTCTAACTGTGCTCCTCTAGTACCTCCACAGGCACAGGGAGGTGGTGACAGCAGATCGTTCGCCGCCTCGTATTTGGCAGGGCATTCACAATGAAGAGAGAATGGTTGAGCATTTCCCATGAAAGGAAGAATATCATTTTGTCAGCTGTAGTGTGCGATGTTAATCCTTAACTAGAATCAAAGCTGCAGCCGATTCTGCCATTACCTCGTCCTCCTTAGACTGGCTTGCATGTTCGTCTTTGATTATTGCATCAACCCCGTTTCGTTCCAATATGCAGTTGTTTAATGCAACAACAGATTCGTCCCTGCAAGTAATAGCCGCCCCAGAATTTTCACAAATACAGCCCTGTGTCAAGATGCAAAGATAAAAGTTGAGAAATTGACACGAATTTTCAACCAATAGGAATACATAGAATGATTCAACTTACATCAATCAATTGAATGCATGCGCCATTTGCCACGACAAGACCGCTTTTGTCATGGGATCCCCCCTTGATGATTGCTCTCTCCCAACTCCCACCAGACTTCTTGCCATTGATAGAGATACAATGTCCAAT
The DNA here is from genome assembly GCA_018806925.1 of Skeletonema costatum. Taxonomy (NCBI): domain Eukaryota; phylum Bacillariophyta; class Thalassiosirophyceae; order Thalassiosirales; family Thalassiosiraceae; genus Skeletonema; species Skeletonema costatum. Next base: position 66,558 of record JAHBBA010000840.1, on the reverse strand, counting down.
ATTTCCACTATTGTCAAATACACAATTGTACATGTTGAGACGACCGCCGTCTATGCGCATAATTTGATTTGAAGGAGTCCCCCCTGCAGCAATCCTCGGACGCCTGATAGTAACTCCTTCCATCCAGCCACCACGAGCCTTCCACACGAGTTCGCCGCTCATTTCCAAAATCACGTGGGCAGGCTCGTTTTCATCGCCTACAATTCGAACTGGACTGTTCACTATTAGACCTGGGTCGTTGACAAAGTAATGGCCATCACCAAGTTCTAAATGAATAATGCAGCAGTAAGTAAGCAACGCTACATCTCAATGCATGCATAGCAGTATACACATAAAAACGTACCTATTGTATCACCAGGCAAAGCAGCTTCCAACGCGTCGGATATTGTTCGAAAATGATTCTTCCCTAATTTTGATTCGTCCATTACCAGCGCTCCTTGTTCTACAGGCCAAACATGGAAAACAAATGATGCATCATTCGATACGTCTCTCCACCTACGACAGACCATTGAACATTGTGTGCGTTCAGGATGGGGTAACAAGAATTCCATTATGCTGACAAGAGGGTTGGTTGGTAACGCTGCCCATCCTTCTGACATTGCAATACTCTCTGCTTCGAGCATTTTTAATACCGGCGGTTTCTCCCAAATGGCTTCGCCTGTGTCAGAATTGTACCAAAACAGCTTTCCACTCAACTGCTCGATTTTGGTGATCCAATTTTCACCAGTAAGTTTTCGTTTAATCATCTCTGCTCGCACCCTAGCCTTTTCTCTCGTGTATAGTTGACGTTGACGAGGGAGTGACTCTGGTTCAGGAAATGTTGCAAGTAAATCTCCATCCTCAAAGGCGCGTTGCTCTTCTTCCACCTTCTTTTGTTCTATCTGTTCCAAGTTCCACTCATTGTCCACGCTACTTGTAGCTTGAGCAAGTCGTTGCTGTTCAGCCCAGAAGAATGGAGAGTAGTACGGATCGATGTACTCTTTCACGTGCAAGCCGTAACGTTCGAGAGGATTCAATGACTCGTTGATTGTACTCGAATCGATGCCCACTTTATTTTGCCACTTCGCAAACTCTTTTTCCATATCCTTTTCGTCTTCATCGTCTTCCTCTTTTTTACCTTCCTTGTCGCCAGTCTTAGCAACAGCGCGGTGGGATGAGCTGGGATTTGTTTGCTTTTTGGATTTCGACGTCTTTTGTGCAACTTTTTGGTTCTTTGTCTCTGAGCTTACTGCTTCTTCTCCATCCTGATTATATTGGATGCTCTCGTCAAATTCCTCGAGAGCATCAGTTGCCTCTTTTCTTGCACTATGCATCGCTTTAACGTCGTCTTCGTCTTCTAATGCATTCATTACAGACTCTACCTGATCTTTGCTCATCTGATCAGGTTCGACGGCCATCTGGTCAGCTTCTGAGTTGACGCCAAGTATATTTTGCAAGCTACCCTTGGTGAAACCATCGTCGTCATCTGCTTTATCAACTGCACCACCTTCAGATTCCGCATGAAACTTTCCCTCATCCATTACTAATAAATCAAGATTGCGCTTTTGCTTTGCTTTTGTCAAGATATTCTCCTCAATGGTGTGCTCTGTAACCATGCGGTAGATGTGCACTTCTCTTGTTTGTCCGATACGATGAGCTCTATCTTGTGCCTGTGCATCCATTGCAGGATTCCAATCACTGTCATAGAAAATGACTGTGTCAGCGCCAGTCAAGTTGATACCTAAACCACCACTTCGCGTACTCAAAATGAAGCAAAATACCTTTAGATCGCTATTGAACCGGTCCATCAACCTTTGGCGACGCTCGACATCAGTGCCTCCATCGAGTCTCAAGTAGGTGTGGCCATTCAGGTTCAAGAATGCTTCCAACACATCCAGCATCTTGCTCATTTGTGTGAATATGAGAACTCGGTGCCCACCTTGCTTCAAATCACGAAGTAATGTCGCCATTTTTTGTAACTTACCCGCATCGAATTGGACAAGCTTTTTGTCTGGGAAACACATGGTAAGTCTGGCTTGTGCTTTTTGGTATGGCGAGAAATACGTTTTGAACGTGTCCGAGGTATTTGACAGCAGTGCTCTTTCTGTTGCCATCGATGAAGAATTTGATTTGCTTGATACGAGAATAGGCTTGCTACTGCCTGCCTTCGGTACGCCGAACACAAATTTTTCCACGAGCTCTTCCAAATCTTCTCCCCGCTGTTCCTGACTTTTTCTCATTGCAAGCAACTCTGTTGGTGTGCCGGCAATTTGGTGTGCATTGAGTTCTTCTTTCAGCGGCAAATTTAAAGGGCGTTGATCGAGTGTCACAGCCCCACAGAGCCGATTTGAATATGGAAATGAATGACTTCCACATCTTCGAGTGTTGATTTCGCCAATGGCCTGTGCCCTTGCTACCTTTTCTTCTTTCTCGTCTTCCCGGATCCGAGATAGCAACGAAATTAGACCATCATCCAATCCCTGCTGAGACGGCGATGGCTCTTCGAGACGAGCATTCTTTGCGCGTTGAAGTATTGATGAATTAGGGGTCACCAATCGATTTAGTTGCTCTTCGATGATACTATCAACAGATGTCGCCTTCTCAAATGAAGGAGTGCCTCGTCCCATTGTCCATAATGGGAGGAGAAAGTGTGGGCTCAAACGTTCCAAGCCAGATTTCTCTTCTATCGCATCAACTACACAAGCAGCAGTGGACATTGTCAAAGGCTCCATGACGAATGGCGTAGTAACAGATCGTGGTTCGAATAAATCTGGATGATTGCATACTTTTCGAAGCTGCATCAATACATTCATCATTCCCATAAAGTTCCCCCCATGCATTGCCTTCCGCGTCGAGGAACGTGCCATGAACTCTTCATATAAAAACATTTGTCTCCTCGATAGTTGACATTTGACTATATGCTCAAATTTTCCAGGAAGTTGAGTTTCTACATCTTTCTTTAGCCTCCGGAGTACAAAAGGGCGAATAATTCCATGCAGCCGACTGATCAGATCGTCATTGCGTCGGGCATTTCCCTCAATGATATTGTCCATTGGGTTGGAGAACCAATATGAGAACTCCTTTCTATCCCGAAAGACGTGTGGCATTAAAAAGTGTAATAAACTCCAAAGCTCCATCAAGTTATTCTGCGCATAAAAAGAGTGAGGAATGATTTGCTTTGTAACTTTCAAAATAATGTGATCGGAAGGACAACTTACCTGCAAAGGAGTTCCAGTCAACAGCAGTCTGCGTTGGGTATTAAAATTGATGAGAGTTTGCCACCTTTGGCTTTCAAAATTTTTGATGTTGTGCGCCTGGCAATAAGTGGATAAGTATCTAGTTGATTTAGTTGTCGCAAGTCACATAAATATGAATCTTTCAATCACACACAGACGTACCTCGTCTAATATTAGGTAATACCACTTCTTTCTTTTGAACGCAAACGAATCCTGAACAGCTAGCTGGTAGGACGTAATGATGACATGATGCATATTTGACTTTGTCCAACCTACTCTAAGTTCTTTTCGCCGTTTTGCATTTCCATAGTAGCACATAACTTTGAGGCCTGGGCAAAATCGCTTGAATTCAACCTCCCAGTTCACAAGACATGACGTTGGAACAATGATCAAATGAGGTCCCCATATGCCCTTGTATGATGCAAGATATGCCAACATTGATATTGTTTGCAGAGTTTTACCTGTCGGTGTGGGTGGGGGAGGAGTAATTTTAACGTGAGAAGATTCGAAAAGAGAAAGGATATAGCAACAATGTGTTTTTACCAACTGACCTAATCCCATTTCATCAGCAAGGATGGAATTTAGCCGCCGAGATTGTGCCGACACAAGCCAATTCATACCAACTTGCTGATAAGCACGCAATTTGACCCAGCTGGCAAGCAGGAATGGTCGTGTCAGCATTGTTTGTCGCGCCTTTTCATCTGATGCTGCAAGTGTCTGCAATGCCGCAATACCTTCATCAGAATCATTCTTTGTTTTCTTTGCTGACTTGCCATCGTCAGGATCTTCAGCTGCTTCAAGCTTCCGCTTCTCGGGCTTTTGAGTAGTAGTTTCAGTACCATCTTCATCCGCATCTAACCCATAGAGTCTACGAAGTTCTTCTGTGGACATTTCACCTTCTTCTTGCAACTGTGATAGTTCTTGCTCGTACGACATGTCCCTACCAAGCTTCTCTTCAGCTTCAATAGTTGTTTCGTCGTCCACTTCGTCTTCCTCCATGTGGAATTCATCCTTTTCCTCGTGATCATCCTCATTGAGGAGGTCAAGTGCCGAGGTAGCAGTACTTGCTTCTTTTCCACCATCACATTCAACTCCCCCATCTTCAATATTTGCGTACATAGCACGCAATTCTTCAACTGACATTTCGCTTTCTCGCTTGAGCAGATCGATTTCATCTTGATAGGACATGTCCCTCCCAAGCTTTTCCTCAGCCTCTAGTGTGGTCTCATCATCAACCTCTACATTTTCTAGATGAAATTCATCCTGCTCTTCGTGATCGTCTTCGGCAAGTAAAGACATGGCCGTTTCTTCCATTGCTTCATCTTCCTGTGGCTGCTGAGTATCAGTGTCATTACCCTCTCCCATGTTGGCGTACATGGCACGCAATTCTTCAATCGACATTTTGCTCTCTCGCTGTAACAAATCGATTTCATCTTGGTAGGTCATATCCCGCCCAAGCTTTTCTTCGGCTTCAATGGTTGTTTCATCATCTTTCTCATCACTTTCAATGTGGAATTCATCCTTCTCCTCGCAGTCGTCTTCGGCAAGCATGGATAAATCATTCTCAATTTCACCGTCGTCGTCGTTGTTGTTGGCAGTACCTTCTACTGACTCATCATTTCCATCTTGCATGTTTGCGTACATGGCACGTAGTTCCTCAACTGACATTTCATTCTCACGATTTAACAATTCAATCTCATCTGTATAGGACATATCTCGGCCCAATCGTTCCTCAGCCTCAATAGTTGTTTCGTCATCAACCTCTTCATTTTCGAGGTGAAACTCATCCTTTTCCTCATGGTCATCTTCACCTAGTATCGATTCAACAGATGGGGATGGATCGAATGTTCTCTCTTGATGAGACGCAGCAAAGCTAACATGCCGTCTTCTTGGAGCTGCTCTAGACGACTCGTCGATTTCCATTGGTTCGCCCATTACTTCTTCTTCACCTGGGGGGTTCTGGCTGTCTTCTTCTTCTTCCTCCACTGCCTCCATCTGTTGCCCCTCTTCCACCAACCGCTGCAGTAATGTATCCAAATCCATCTCCTGCTCTTCAAGTAATTTATTCACCTCTTCCCTAACGTCATCAGGGCTTTGTTCCCTAAACGAAGTCAAGAATTCAATATATTCACTCTTTTCATTTTCTGCCTCTTCCATTAGTTCAGTGTCACTTGGTTCATACTCCTCATCAGCATCATCCTCAGTCTCCGTGGCGGTTGGAGAGGATGTCACTCTTGCATTAGTAGTATTGGTCATCATTACTCGCTCTCCATAAAAGGTCCTTTCATTGTAACTCTCATCTCGATCCATCCTGGAATAATCTACACTCGTCAATGTACTTTTCCGCCTTCCCAATGAAGCACTTTGTGATAATGCCTCCTCAATTGTCATTTGTTGATTTCTACCCGCAGCAGCAATATCATCATCACCACTACCATCACTACCATTCACTATAGAACCTTTCGTCAAACTCTCCCCATACTTCTCAGTCTGCCTCACCAAAAACACCAAATGTTTATCCATATCCTTCTTCCGTTGCTCCTCCCCATCCAACCGTTGCTTATACCCCACCACCCTCTCAATCTTCTTCCAATATCCCCGCTGTACATTCCGATTGAGCTTGGCACCCAATCTTCTGACACGTGCTTCGAATTCAGCACGCTCTCGAATTTTTCGTGTGTGGAGTGTCGCGTGGTATTGTTTGATTGCGTTGGATAATTTTTTGGCTTGGGATATTTGACGCTTTCGTTCGGATTGAAAGTCGGCTGAGAGCCAGAGCATTTCTTTTAGGGTGAAGTCCCAGTGGGTGGATTTGTCAGTGGTGGTTGTGGAGGGGGTGGTGGAGGGGATGGGTAACTTTGCAATGGAGGTGGGGAGTTTTTGAAAATAGTGCCTTTGTGGATGACGCAGTGTTATTGTTATCAGTGACACCACCGCCACCGGCGCTAATGATGATATCTGGTGTAACAATAATCGGCTGCGGTTCCAGCTGCAAGAGACGGGTCTGAATCTCCGTCTTGCGAGTTAGCAATTGCTCTTGGGTTAATGACAGATCCACCGCCGCGGAAGATGAGGCGGCTGAGGCTGCGATGGGGTGCTTCCTTGGCCTGCCTCGGCCTTTCTTTTGGGTTGTTGACATGATAATGTCTAACTGAAGTAGTAGAGTGACGTGAAGGGTTGTCTTCTGTGAGCTTCGTGCCTCCTACTGAACTGGCTTCATGGTTTTTATCCAGATCTCTGATCTCCGAGCTTCGAGTGGATGTCGGGCGCGCCATCTGCGTAATATTCGATACGTACAGTACTGTTAAATTATATAAAGGTACTGACTCGATGTAGGTAGCACCTCAAAGTAGAAATGTCATGTGTGAGTCATTTCAGGTACTACTTATGTCCTGTCCGTTACTTATGTGTGTGTTTTCTTCTAATAACCCGCAGCACCGAAGTAAGCGAAGCAAGGCAAGAAGTCAATTTGGCCTTCGCGCGGGTTATTTCAGAAGAAACCACACAAAAAATTTGGGCGCCAAATGTGTGAGGTTGAGTGCGTGCATCTGCATCTTCGACCCATCTTCAAGAGCACATCATGAAATCGAGCACATAAATTCGGGTTTGTAGATACGATCGCAAACACACATAAGCCTCCGACAAAAATAGGCAACACACCAACAAAGCAAAGCAGCGGCAGCAGCAGCAGCAGCACTCTCGATAACAACAACATGCCGGCCAAGGGAAGCGACCGCGATGAGCAGCAAGCTCTCCTCTCTCTCATCCAGAAAGTTGAGGGCGAAGAATGGGCGTCCACCAAAAAGGGATGGAAGCTCAACTCCGGTGTAAGTCACTCATACAAAATACATATTGTTTATCGTATCAAATCACGTTACACTTTTCTCATCAAATACTTATTTACGCTCAATATAGGTTCCGGTGTGTGAATGGGAAGGAATAGGCTGCCGCATCAGCGTCAACGGAGGAAGCACAGCCACCATCACATCCATCAATCTCGACAATCAAGGTCTATCGGCAACCCTAACGAGTGAACTGGGCTCGTTAAAAGATTTAGAAGAATTAAACCTCAAGGGCAACTTGATCACCGGGTCTATTCCACAGGAGGTGGCTAATTTGGAGAAGCTATTCAGTCTCGATTTGACGAATAATCAAGTGTCTGGATCACTCCCTCAATGGTGGGGTTCCTTCTCCCTTAACAAGCTATTCTTGGCGCAGAATCAATTGACCGGAGAGTTCTTTCATAACATTTATTCCCCTCACTTGCAGTCGATGCAGGAAGTCCGGTTGGAGAACAACAAGCTTGTTGGGACGCTTGATGGGACAACCATCATGCAGATGCAAAAGATTGAAACCATATCTTTGTCGCAGAATGATTTTTCGGGACTTATTCCCGGATTTCAACTGGGGTCTCTCCTGGTCTCAAGTTCCTATACCTTGATAATAATGAGTTTGTGGGGCCTCTGCCTTCGCAATTAGCACAGTCGGGCAAATCATCCCTGGAAGAAATTTGGGTGCAATCCAACTCTCTGTCGGGGACAGTTCCCGCATCATATGTTAGATTCGACATGCTACACGACTTTTTCATCGATGGGAATAAGCTCACAGGAGCACTCCCTCTGCAATTGTGTTCCGCCAAGTTGAACAACGACTTCTTTAACACTCTTCCCCCGGATGCGGAGCGTAATTATTGCGAGTACATTGCTTGTCCTGCCGGAAGTGTTGGTAAGGAGGGAGTGTACCCTTGCAGCGTTTGTCCAGGGGGGGATGCTGCAAAGTTGGAGAATCCATATTTGGGCAAGAGCAACGTAAACTTGCAATGTTTCTGCTTACAGTCAACGCGATATCTTGCGCATATTCTATGAATCTACGTCTCAAAAAGGTTGGTCTGGGGGTAGTGACTGGGATGACTCTACTAAAGATGTCTGTCAAATGACTGGGATTACGTGTGATGACCATGAGAATATTATCAAGATTGGCTTGAAGAATCGGAATTTGTCAGGCACGATTCCTGATGCAATCGGGTTCCTTTCCTTCTTGGAAACACTTGACTTATCGGATAACAATTTGGAGGGGTTCATTCCAAGTGATTTGCGTTGGACGTCCTTGACAAGACTTGACATTTCTGGTAACAAGCTTCGAGGAGTGCTACCTCCATTGTTGTGCATGATGCAAGAGTTGAATGGGAATGGGGAGAATAATGTGTACTATTGCGATAGGATTGCGTGTCCTGCAAACACATTCAATACATTTGGTCATCATGGTTATCATGGGGAGCCTTGTCAACCGTGTTACGATGTACAGGCTCCAGAAGAGGCGTATATTGGGCAGAAGAAGTGCGCGAATCGTCAGAAACCACCCTCTGATGGATTTGATTGGAAGAAGGAAATTGAAACGCTCAAAGAATCCGGTGCCAACGTGAACATATTCAGCAAAGTGGCATTGTCTGTTGCCACCATTGCCTTGGTGATGTTGGTCTTCCTACTTGGCACTCGTTGCATGGGTGGCAAATCTCAACCTCAAGGCAGACATGAGCGAAAGCAAATGCTCAGGCAGCGTGCAGCATCATCCGACAGTGGAAGCAGTAGTAGTGGTAGTGACGACGACGAAGAGGATCCTACTCCTGGATACTCCGATGATGTCGAACTTGCAAGTGTAGGTTCGGCTACGAGTAGAAGTAGTCGAAATGCAATGGATCTGATTAATCAGCACAAGGGCATAGCTCTAAGCCGTCCTCAGAAGGTGAAGAAGGCAATCTCCCGTCGTCTGCCACAAGCTCAAGGGATTCGTACATCAATTTCCAACATCAATGTAAATTCAAGGAAGCAACGTCTTAAGGGAAGTCGTCGATCAATTGATGATGGATACGATGGTGTTGTAGACTTTGGAGATGATGATATGGATGAGCAGGACGAGGAAGAGGAAGACGCATCATCAGTAGAGAACAATTTTGGAGAAGAAGGAGCAAGTGTTCCCAAGAAGAAACGACAAACAGATCTTTTGGATATTCCAATGATTTCTTAATTGTTGTTGTTGTTGTTTATATGGGTACCCAAAAATTGTATAGAGTGATCCAAGCGAGACTAGTCATCGAAGATAAGCTTCTTAGCAAGAGCAATATAAGGAGCACTTTTAGCCCAAGCTAGCAGCTCTGCAAACTCAGACCTTTCTTGTGTCAAGACAAGACCAAAATTGTAGAGAGGAATCAAAATGAGACTAAGCAGTCACAAAGATAAGCTTCTCAGCAAGAGCAAAGGAGCCTTTAGCCAGATGCAGCACGTGCATCTCAAACCTTTCTTGTGTCAAGACAAGACTCTTCTTGCAAGAGGAGGCAAGACTGAAGACTGCACAGCAGCATTGTTCCTGTACTGGCAACGTAGGAATAAATATGCTAAATAAATCGCATTGTAGAAGTTTGTAGTAGTAGCCAAAGTTTGAGCTTGCGCAAATGAAAATGATCACATAATCATCATCAGTAGTTTTAGCTGTCGTTGTGTTTCTCTAGATAATTTACCTATAGCTATTTTTGGACACAACGTTTTTGACATAAAGAACGATGCCAATTTTTTCTTCCCATAAAAATCGAGCAACGTTGACAACAGAACATACACCACTATCCACTATCCTTACACTCAGCAACCATGGCACGAGGCAAGCAAAACACCCGCAGCAGCATCACCGCACGAAATAAGCGTAACCTGCGAAAGCTCTCCGCAAGCGCCTCCAAGGATGGACCATCACGTTCGGAGGAGGTCATCAGGGCATCAATTGACCATCACTGGAGTTCGTTCTGCCCGACCCTCCAATCCTTCATCCTCAGCCCGCAGACTGTTACTATTGAGACATTGATTGAATTTTGGAGCCGTCCTGATAGTTCTCCCTATGCTGCCATGAATATCGGACCGGGCACTTCACATATGCTCGCGTACGAATATCTTAACTTGGGCGAGACCCTCATTGCACAAGCTCTCATCCGCTGTGGTGCCTTCCTCAACCAGTTGAACAAGGGGACAGTTCCAATGACTGAATTGGCAGCCATGACCAGTGAAGATCTCGCCGATGCGAAGAAACTTCCCATTTATTCGTATGCTGTCAAGTTGTGCAATGAAGGCAAGGAGATGACCTACCTGAGAAAGGCCCTTCCACTGAAATACATGAATGCCCTTGGCTTTGAGGCTTCGAGTTCAAAGTAAGTTCCCCTGTTGCCCACGCCAATTGTTGAATTGAATATCTCTCTTTTCTTATCCCTAACTCTTATTACCCCCCCCTCCTTTTCAGTGTGCCTAGCATGAAGTACGTTGACTTGGTAGCGAGCGATTGGGATAATACGGCCTCTTCTAAAAAGCAACGAAGCAGTGACCAAGATGAAGACACCACCGAAATCAAGGTAATCCTCTCCACCAAAGATGATGTGATTGATATTGAAAAAACAATCAGTGTATCGGCAACTCTCAAGACATTATTTAACGACTACGCAGATGAGTGTGGTGTGTCACTAATACGATCATTACGATTCTCATTTAATGGTAGCATGCTCTTTTTGAGCACTGCGGGTAATAAGACGGCGAAAGATTTGGGTATTGAGGATGGGGGTGTGATTGAAGTATCGAATGCCAACTCTACTGTACCAAAAGAGAATAAATCACCAGAGGCTACTACGAAGGGGGGGAAGAAAAAGGAAAAGAAGAGAACAAGTATATTGAAGGCAACACAAATGAAGAAGGGGCGCCAATCATCCGTGGTATTCAACCCCGAGACAGATAGGCAACGACATTCCAAAAAGTTGACCAAAGTATTGGATGAGATGGAACTGCAACTCAAAGGTATCAGACAAAACATCAACGAGTCCATGTTGTTATGCCAAAAGTCAAAGACAAGAAGACCAAGCTCTCGCAAGAGCCTGAATGCTTCATCCAGTGCTGTGTCTAATCCTTCAATGACCGGACTTGGTGGCAAGGCGGGGAGGACTAGTTTTTCCGTCAATGTGGGGAGAGTCGAAAACCTCTACAAGACATCAAAGAGGGATAAATTGATTAACGCGTCGAGGACGTCCCGTATTGCCAAGATTGACCTCCATGGGTGCACGCAAGAGGAAGCAGTGGAGCAGCTTAATGAGTGGGAGGGTGTCACAATGGATGCTGCGATGAAAGGGGAGTATCCTTTTGTTGTCCCTGCAGTGATTGTTTGTGGGGGAGGGACACAGATACTTTCGGAGCTAGTGGAGAATTGGATCAGAGAGAAAAAGAATGTGGCAAATGCATTTGCCTAATGCTTCATTGTGACAGGGGGGAATAATGATGTCCAGCTAGGAATGTAAGATTACCATTGTAAGAATAATGATGCCAATTATACCAAATTAATCATCCTTAAAACCATGCTTCCTCCTCTTCTTAACTTTCTGCCCATACTCTCCAACTGCTTGCCCATTATCATCATCTTTCATCCTCTTCTCCTTCCTCTCATTTTCAACACTTTCCCACTTGCGTAAAAACATCTTGCCCTCCTGAATTTGTAGCCACCGTCCTTGTAACTCGGACCCATCTAACGCGACCGCCTGCTCGACAGCTTTGGGGCTTGTAAACAGCACTCCACAGTATCCTTTACTGCGTCCAGAGTCTTCAAATGTTGGAAATGTGATCTCCATAATAGGTCCACAATGTTCAAAAAACTTGCGCATGTCATCCTCAGTTGTGTCATAGTTAAGTCCAAACACGCGGACCGATAGAGATTGACGGTTCTTGTCCTTCTTTCGGTCATCTTTGGAAGACCCTTCTGCAGCTGCCTTCTTTTTCGCTAGAACCTTTTCGCGAACTGATTCATCATGCTTGTAAGGACACTTGTCACCCTTGCGGCACTTGCCCTTGTTCTTCCAGTTGATACAATCTGTCTGAGATTTGTCTTTTGCTTGTGGTTTCGTAGTACTTTCCTTGGTGCTCTCGGCAGGTTTGCTGATATCATGTGAAAATGGACAATCGTCTCCAAGCTTGCAAGTGCCACTCTTCTTGAAGGCAAAGCACTTTTGCTTCTTTTTAGATGAAGATGCTGTAGCATCATCCTTCTTCTCGATACAGCCACCTTCTCCAGTATGAGAAAATTTGCAGTTATCAAGGTAGGGACATCGAAACTTCTTCCATAGAAAACATACGTTCTTGTCCGCACCATCTTTGGCTTGTTGATTCTCATCATCACGAACTATCGATCGAATATACAATGTATGCTTGCGCTTCGATGACTCCTTTACAGATCCACGTACTGTCCCAGCTTCAACTGCAGCATCTCTCGATTCCACAGAGGAGAATGTAATAAAGCCAAACCCTCGATGGCTAGTAGTACCTTCCGCAGTAGACTTCTTGTCAGCTCCTCCATCTGTTGTGATTGCGTCCTTATCTCCTTTGTCGTTGTTCTCGTCAGTTTTCTCTTGCAAGATACTAACTTCTGCCACACATCCTACACCAAAGTTTTTTTCCATAATACGCGTGATAATCTCTTCGTTGAATGCTTGAGGGATACGTGAGAGGAATGCCTTGCATTCATCATTGTCACCGACGTCGCCCTCATTGTTGACGTTGTCGTTGTCGTCATCATCATCATCAGCAGCAGCAGCAGCGGTATCTTCTTGATGCGCTTCAGCTACATCATTTTGATCTACATCGGCACTACTTGTGACCTCGGTTTCTTCTGGTCTTGAAACCTCCTCTGCTTTCGTAGACTCGTCATCGGAAGAAGAAGATGACGACGACGATGAGGAGGAGTCGGAATCTTGCTTGGCTGCCATCTTGCTTGCTAATGACTGCTATCGGGAGTGGTATGCTCAATAATCAGTATGGTCGTTTTGTTCTTTGAAAGCTTTATTGTTGGCTGTGTGATGGAAAAACGACGGCCAGGTTACTTTTAATAACGTTACGGAAAATGTCAAACTCCCGGCACAAATAATGTTCTTTGCATTATTGCGTTGATTGGAGGTTGATTGGTAAAGTTGATTGGATAGAACAATAGAAGGAGAGCGTGTTAAACGACAAGCATCATCGTCATCTGCGGAAGAAGTAGCAGCACTCTTAGCAGGAAGAAGTTCATCAAGCGTGGAATAATAATTGCAGCATCAAAATATAGACAAACATCAATATCAACACAATGTCAGACGCCGCACCCAAACAAAAAATCGGTCAAAAGCACCCAACACCAACACCCGGCAACGGTGATCGAGTCTTCTACGAGACACTCTACAACCAACGACCCGAATCCGAAATGGCGCAAGAATGGTGTGTCAGCTACGGTGTCCTATCCGAAGAGGATGCGGCCAAAATTTACAAAAAGATTTTGAAACGAAAGGCTGCTGCCAAGAGTGTTGGTGGCAGTAGCAGTCCTGTAAAGAGTGAGAAGAAGAAGAGTTCATCGAAGAAGAAGGCGAAGAAGGTGATGGATGATGTGGAGTTTGATGCTGGGATGGGCGCGGGTGGAGATGAGGGGATTGGGATTGGGGCTCTGTAAGTGTGTTGTGTACATCATGACAACATCATTATATGTTGCACGCTGATGAACAGAGAGGTAATACATGACAACTGATATATTGGAAGACAATATAATATTTATACATAAGAGGAAAGTGATAATCAACGTCAAATTTCAGTGCTAAGTACATAGTTTTAAGACGTTGGCAGAGAATAAATGGATATGTCATTGGTTGTATCAGCCACAAACACCGAAGAAGGTAGGGCATCACTCGAAGCTCGACTACACGTAATCCAATTTGGTTTATGATGGTGCGGTATTTGAAACAGTACCTTGGGTGGAGAGGGGAGTAAATCATTCATAAACAAGTCATCGTCTGTTGACGCTGCCTTGTGTTGATTGTTTGTCTTGCCCTTTTTCTTATTCTTGCTCTTGCTCTTCTTTGATGATATTGTGGCGGACTTCATTGCTTCGGTTGCATTCTGCAATTCATTGTCTTTCTTTTTAGATTGTTCGTTCACATCACTGCATCCACCAAGATAGCGCAATGGATCCAAAGCGTCTCCATCTACCATGTTACCACCTAGATCCCAGAACAAAATCTTCGAATCATTTCCTGCGGATATTAGTAATCGATCCTCGGCTTCAACACTGTTGGTTGGTTTCGTCGTCGATGCACTGGAACCGAATCCAGGGAAGCATACCGCTGCAACTGCCGACCCATGTCCACCTTCATCATACCCAAGTCTTCCGATCTCAACCAAACGATTTCCTTCTCCGCGCAGAATGACGCAAGATCCATCACCAACCCCTGCAGCAAGTAGACGTCCTGATGGACTCCATTGAAGTGAATGAATAAAGGGCGGGTTGCAAAGTTGAGTTGAATTCTCACTTTCTGCCGGTTTAACATGGATAGATGAGGTTACTCGCTTCGGTTTTGTCACGTCAAACAGTTTCACCATGCAGTCAGTGCCACCACTTGCCACATACATCCCATTGACTCGCGGTCGAAATACAGCGCTAGAAGCAATTGTGTGTGATCCAGGCTCTGCGTGATGTAGAACTGTGTGCTTGGAAGAGATTGATGATTGTTGAGATACTATGCTTTGAGGGATGCATTCTGAAGGAATGTGCACTTCTCCGCAATCATCAACAGCGGCCAGCTGATAGTTTCGACAACCATCTTTGTTGCGTTTTGGAAAAGAAAATGATAATTGATTTATTTCGTCAAGGCATTGAAAGGATGAGGAAAGATCCAGGTGCGGCGTTTTGATTATTGGTCCTGATGTGCATGTCCGTAGATCGTATCCATATACGTTGGTTCCAGAGCTTGCATATCTGTTGAATCAAACGTTGTGAGAGGGATGATGAGTCAAAGTTGAGAGCAATAGAACATCATACATTGCTGCATTCATAACAGCCATCAACTTACACCATGCAATCTAGTCTACTTGTAGAAATAGTTGTATCAGCGCTTTCGTCACTACTTTGTCTATCCTCAATAATAGACGGATGGAACGCCACAGCAGTCACATCATTAGGCTCATTCTCTATTACTGGAGCAACAATGCAGTATGAAGCCTTTCTCGTACGCAGATCCCAAAGCCTTGCGGTGCCATCTTCTGATCCACTCAGCAGCAAGCTTGGGTGATGTTGTAGATGTGCATCGGTAATTGATGAATACTTTGCGTGATCTCCTGGGTGGGATATGCACAGTACTGGCTGTCGGTGGCCTTTTAGCGTGCGTTTCTGGACTTTGGGCGAGTAGGAAGTATCTGCAGATGCCATGGTCGTCAGATGTACATCGGAGAGTATTGGAGTGGTGCTGCTGTGCTGCTGCATTTGCCTGCTAAATTTTTTGAGCGGCAAACAAACTTCTTTTGGCGCCGCTCATCAAGTTCATTCCCGCCATAAGTTGAGTTGGTTTAGGATTGTTTTTAATTTCTTGCTGCTATCTGGCGAAACATACAATACTTGATGTTGGTACTTGCCTGGTGGTAAATTATTAGAAGGGTTTATAACTGAGTATACCGTAATCTCGTCTTACAAGTGCTCGTAGGCATCTCAATCCCAGCTACACCATCCATAACACGATGCGTAGTGACAATCTCGATTCCATCCAGGATACGCTTGCCTGTGCTTTCATCAAACCCACGACGAAACCTCCTACGCACACGTGCACACCTATATACATTGGTTCCTGCAAAAATGCCCCCAGCTGAGGAGAGGATTCGGTATACTTCATCAGAGCCAAAGCCTGATTCGGTTGGTGGTTCAATCTTTCTTGATACCACTGTTAGATTGACTAGGCCTTCATTGTTGTTGCGTATGTACTCAATAGAATTGTTTTGTGTATCCAGTTGTATCGAACCTTTGTCTATTCCAATCCTGCTTGATAGTTCAAGAGATCGATCCAATATTGCGGATTGCAATGTCTTGCCTTCAAAAGTGTATGCGGCATCTTTCATACCTTCAGGTGCAGCAATAAAGTCTGCTTCGTAAACCTCCGTGAGCTTGGATGTGAATGCCTTTTCATCTGATCCACCCAATAGTTTCCAAGCCAGTGCAGATTGTTCCAAGTTTCCCTCAACCGAGGTGACGACTCTTTGTACTCTCCATTTGGTATCTGTCATGCTAGATGCATAGTACACTTCCGATGTTATAGGTTTCGGCGAAAGTAAATCTAAACCGCTTCCCAATTCTTCTATTCTAACTGGATCGCCAGATGACGATTGTAGAGGCAGTGGAGTAGCCGCCTGAGATGCTTTTGGCAGAAAGATTGAGGATGATGTTATTCCTCCTCCAATTGCAGAAATGCTTCGTAGAGCTTCTCGGCGTGCTCTGCTGGACACTGAAAGAGCGTCTACGCCGCCATAGTAGGAGCATATCAGCAGCGATACGATGATCATCATCCTATTCTCTGTCATCGTGTACTTAGTGTGGTAGACCTAGTTGCTGTGGCAAGGGCAAGTGACAAGGTTGTAGAAGGTTGTATGGTACTTATCTAGGTGCAAGCAAGGGCGACGACGAGTGAGTCACTCATTTTGCACTTTTGCTGAAGATGTGTGTGTCTCTTCTCCGCCTTCCGTTTGTCACAGAACTCAAGTGCCCAAACCGCCAGAGACAGGGTGTTGGGTGTTGCTATTATCAGTGGTTGCTACCGTTACTCCGGCTTGTTGACGTGTCATCATCTTCGACCATCTACAGTTGATTCCTGGCGATTTACTAATCTAGAGCTCTCCAGAGGCATTGTTCAATAATTTGTTCCATCAAGTGATTTTGTGAGGACTATATTCAAACAAAATATTCACGATGACTTCCACACGACAATTTCACATGAATGATCTCTTCCGTTTCAACAACGTCAACCTTGACGTTTTGACAGAAACATACAACATGCCATTCTATCTTCAATACATGTCAAAATGGCCAGAATTATTCACAGTCGCCGAAGCACCAGATAACTCCATCATGGGATATATGCTTGGGAAGAGTGAGGGATCTGATACGCTGTGGCATGGACATGTTAGCGCTGTTACTGTTGCACCATTGTACAGGCGACTAGGATTGGCAAAGACGTTGATGGAAGATTTGGAGAATACAAGTAGTAATGTTTACAATGCATTCTTTGTCGATTTGTTTGTGAGGGCATCGAATACTTTGGCAATTAATATGTATGAAAAATTTGGATATGTGAAATATCGGAGAGTGCTGGGGTAAGTGTCGTCACTTAACTTTGTTGGTGCATTGCATTGTAATGCTCTTTTGTGGTTACTAATGTCGCTGATCTATATTCTTTAGGTATTACTCTGGGGACGATCCGGAAGATGCGTGGGATATGAGGAAGGCTTTGGCTAGAGATGAGAAGAAGCAGAGTGTAATACCAATGGATCGACCTGTGTTGCCACAAGAGCTGGAGTGGTGACGATGAATACAAATTAAGCATACATTATTAGCTTGGAACAAAGCTAATTCAACAACTATTAGTACACACATCAGACACTTTCCTCACTTCCGAGCAAATCAGGTCTCACACAGATGAAGCCCTGACGACAACACGGGCAGAACTCATTTTCCAGTAATTTCTCATCGGTTGGGTGCCTGGTAAATAATTCATTCATTGATCTCTTCTTTCCCGAAGACATCAGCCACTGAAGAATACAGTCTTCGTGAAATACATGACTGCATTCTGTATTTGATGACCAGCATACCCGGTCGCATGTTTCATATTCCGAGAGGCAGATTGCACAAAATATTGGAACATTTCGTTTTTCAACCTTTTGTTGTTGTTGATGATGATTTGGATCGCTGGTGATTGTTATTGGTTCCTGTTTCTCTCTTGCATCATCGTCTCCGGTCTGAAACAGAGAAGGCAACTTCCGTCGCTTTACTTCTTGTCTATCTTCCTTTTCTGCCTCCATGCTGCAGCTGCAAATTTGTATGCCTTCGATATCACAGCCGGGTAGAGGGATAGATATGTGCGTGTATTTGTCAGCAGCTGTTGCTGTTGAGTTGCTATCTTGGGCCATGTCACCTATACCTATATCTTGTACATCATCTTCGTTCCCTTTCTCTATGTCATCATTCTTTTCCGTGTCTTTGCAAGTTTCGTTTGCTGTGACGCTTCCATCGTTAACTTCCTTCATTTTCTGACAACGAGAAAGCAGTATCAGTCTGTGATCCAGTGCAGCAAAGTAAGTGCTCGTCTTCTAGTGTCTGTGTGTCCATAGGTTATGAAAGTTTGATTGTGAGATGTATATATTGACACGTGAATAGTCACACAGCCAGCAGCGCAAAAGTTATTTCATTCATCAATCATCTAATATTCCTTACCAATGTAAACCTGCTCAGGTAGCGTAAGAGTGCGTTCTTTCTCAGGTCGACGATCTCTTCTTGTCGTGCTGAAGACATGATTCGATAGATCTCTCCAGGCTCATCGTCGCTTGTTCTGCCTCTCTCCTCACCGTACAATAATTTTCTAAAGCATAAATAGACGGATCTCACAAATGCCCCAACGAATATGAGACCCCATCCCAACATGAATAACATGATGAGGCTGTCGCTGTCGGGTTCGGAAGACGCAAAGACATTTTGAGCATGCGGTGCTTGTTTATAATATGGTTTGCAGGGCTGTGGATAGTCAGATGTAGATAATGTGACGTTTGTACTTCTGACAAGTTTGGAGAATAAATATGTTTATGCTGTTCGTTTGTTTAGCCGCACACACATTATGGGAAGGCTGAAGGCTGCAGAGCATGAAGCAGCAGGGCTGGCGCAGTGCCAAAGTACAATAGGCTTCTCCTTTTCCTTTTGATCACAGAACTCAGATTTTTGAGCGCGAAATTATTGATATTAATTCCGACGTTAAGTGAGTGATGTGGTTCTAGTCTTAAACGGTACTCGCAGGTCATCAAGTTGAAGGCTTTTATTTCAACTTCTTCAAAAGTGCTGGCAAATTCAGTGACTTCAAGACAATATTGTAGCTGATTTCGCAAGTAAAAAGGTACACAAATGTTGCCTATTAATTGTGGAACTTGCATGAAGCTACATCAAAATGACAGCAGTGCATTACATAATTAATACGTCAAAAGAATCCATGTATCTCTTTAACTTAGTTCTGTGATGAACAAACTGGGATCAAGCCCGAGCGCTTCAGCTGGAAGGTGAGAAATAGCAAATGACGAACTGGAAAGTTCCTTAATATACAGACCGAATTTTAATGTTACACATATCAGACACTTTCCTCCCCTCCGACCGGTGCAGGTCTCACACAGATGAAGCCCTGACGACAACACGGACAGAACTCATGTTCTAGTAATTTCTCATCGGTTGGGTGCCTGGTAAAGAATTCATTCATTGATCTCTTCTTTCCCGAAGATATCAGCCACTGAAGAATACAGTCTTCGTGAAAGACATGATTGCATTCTATATTTGATGACCAGCATACCCGGTCGCATTTTTCATATTCTGAGAGGCAGATTGCACAAAATATTGGAACACTTCGTTTTTCAACCTTTTGTTGTTGTTGATGATGATTTGGATCGCTGATGATTGTTATTGCTTCATGTTTCTCTTTCGCATCATCGTCTCTGGTCTGAAACAGAGAAGGCAGCTTCCGTCGCTTTACTGCTTGTCTATCTTCCTTTTCTGCCTTCATGCTGCAGATATATTTGCCTTCGATATCACAGCCGGATAGGGGGAGAGAGATGTGCGTGTATTTGTCAGCAGCAGCTGTTGCTGTTGAGTTGCTATCTTGGGCCATGCCATCTATACCTATATCTTCTACAATAGTTTCGTTGCTCCCTTTCTCTATGTCGCCATTCCCTTCTATATCTTTGCAAGTTTCGTTTGTTGTGACGCATCCATCGTTAACTTCTTCATTTTCTGACAATGAGAGAGTAGTATCAGTCTGTGATCCAGTGCAGCAAAGTAAGTGCTCCTCGCCAAGTGTCTGCGTACCATAGGGTTGTGAAAGAGTACATTGTGAGCTGTATATAAATAAAATAATCCAGTGTTTCGTCCATTAACACATAATTTGCCTTACCAATGTAAACCTGCTCAGGTAGCGTAAGAGTGCGTTCTTTCTCAGGTTGTCAATCTCTTCTCGTCGTGCAGATGGCATAGTTTGATAGATATCTCCACGCTCCTCGCCAAAGGAGAGATCGACGCTAATTCTCCTCACGTCTTCACCATTAAATATTCTGCTAACGCAAGCAAAAGAAGGCTCTCATTAACGCCATAAATAAGCAAAGTGCCATGATAAGTCCCCATCCCATGATGAACAAAACTAGTAGGCTATCGCTGGCGGAGGACATCGTCATTTTCCGTATAATTTTGGTATTATTGCAGGCGAGAAGTATATTATTGCTAAGTGCAGGTAATGCTTGCAGCAATGCAGCGCAAGAAGTCGCAGTAGGCAACAACAGCAGAGAAAGCAAAGAGGAACCCGCGGCGACTGTGCGCAAGACCTGATTCAGCCGTGCCTTGCTCGAGCAATTTTATGTATTGATTCCTCCATAGCCAATCGATCGGAAGACTCCCAATTGCATGCACCGAATGAGAACCCCTTCGAAGGTGCATCACATATTATGAACATCAGAATTCTTTTCGCACTAATAAAATAGCAGCGAGAATTAATCAGAACAAACATCAACACTCAATACACAGAGAAACATAAAGAAATAACAGATATCAACGCAGTAGAAGGCACCACAACACAAAGTTACAACAGATAACGACAATGGTTCAACGCCCACCCCCAAAGAATAGCTCGAGAAATGATAGGATGAGTGAGACACGTCAAACGATTCAGCCGAAACCCAAGTTCGTAGCGCACAAGGATCCAACCAAGGGCAAGAAACAAAAGGCGAAGAAGACTAGTAATCGTCTTGGTAATCATCTGCACATGGTGTAAATAGTAGTCAGTGACCAGCCAGTGTGGATGCTGCCATGCAAGGCTGTTGAATATTCACTTGACTGTACCTATCTTGATCTTGTTTTGCTTCGTTACCCCATCTTAAATTAAATTAAACCACTTTTAAGACAACTTTTGTACACAGCGTATCTATTTCACTTCATAATACATTCGACGTCCGTCACACAGAGTAGTTTTTACATCATCCTCTATCAGTACTCTACTGGTCCTGTCGATAGCATCAAGTTACTGTGTGGCCTTTGAAAAGACTCCTCACTGTACCAATGGACATGGCTTAGTACAAGACTAAGTAGTATAGGGTGTGGAAAATGTTCGTACATGTCTTGCCTATCCTCCTCTAGATAAAGTAGAAGCGAAACACCACTAAGTGAGTGACTCTGCATCACTCTGGCGTCATTGACATCAGCACACATAAATAGTCTGCAATATTTTACTCTTGCAAGCAAACAGCGCAAGATTTGAGATCTTTCTCCACAGACCAGTATATTTAATTCGAGACCTGCTCGTCAATTGTTCCCTTGCACTACAGTTGCAACAATAGAGCAAACTGAGCCTTCCACTGCACGTTATTTCGACTGCTTTGAGAATCAAGTCTGTCATAAGCGACTTTCAATTATTACATATCAATTATAGTTACCATACAGACAGACTTTGAACCTTTTATTCAATACATACCGCTGTGCTAGTGTGTCACAGCAGACAGCCAACAGCAGGAAAAGCGATGTCACTTCAACCTTCTATCAACCAACCCAACCAATGGCTTCTCAAAAATAATGCTCTCGTCGAATGCTAGTACGATTCGTTAAGTTGTAGGTGCGTTAGTTTCTGTTAGTTTACAAAGGAAAGTGTACCATACCTAGCTGTTTTCGCTTGGCACAACTTCAACTACTTCGTCCAAACATGATTGCAATAAGGAACAACATTCTACAGACGTCTCGTCGGGTACTTGCGTGCCGGCAAAAGCCTACTGCCTTCCTCGACTGCTCGTTCTTCAGTACTCGTAACGACGCTGTTGGTCGCTTTGGGAAATACTCTGTAGATTTTGAAGAATCCCTATCTGATAAAGAAAAATATTGGCACAATGCAGCGTCGGATCTGCACTGGTTCCAAGAACCATCTCTTGAGAACACTCTACAAACTCATCCGAAATCACAGTTTATGCATAGGTGGTTTACTGATGGGCTAATAAACACGAGTTACAATTGCCTCGATCGTCATGTGCTTGAAGGTAGAGGCAACCAAAAGGCTCTAATCTATGATTCACCCGTCACAAACACTCAAAAACATTATACCTATATTCAGAGTTATTGGATGAAGTATCACAATTTGCTTCAGCAATAACAGATCTTGATGTAAAAGTTGGGGATCGTGTGGTGATTTACATGCCAATGATTCCGGAAGCTGCTATTGCAATGTTGGCATGTGCAAGAATTGGTGCTATTCATTCAGTAGTTTTTGGCGGATTCGCTTCGACAGAGCTGGCTTCTAGAATTGATCATTGCAAGCCAAAAGTCATTGTTACTGCGAGTGGTGGAGTTCTACCAGGAGGTAAGACTGTTCCTTACAAACCACTGGTTGAAGGAGCATTGGAGATTGCTGAATGCGCAGATGATGTTATGAAGTGTGTAGTGGTGCAGAGGGATGAGATTGAATGCACTCTAGATGATGCAAGGGATGCTGGTCCTTATTAGGTAGATATATCTAATCTGATTAACTTAGTTATTATTATTATCGTACAAAGATTTGATGGATAGCGTGGCTAATGAACGGGTGGATGCCGTACCACTCCCAGCAACGCGCGAACACTGGTGAGTCTTTCATTGTATGGCTCGTATACTATCGCTTTGCTCAAATACTCACATACTCTGCCTAAAAAGGATCCTGTACACGTCGGGTACAACAGGAATGCCCAAGGGTGTTGTCAGTGATACTGGAGGCTACGCAGTTGCGTTGAAGTGGTCAATGTCAAAGTTTTATGACTGTGAGCCTGGGGATGTGTTTCTTGCTGCAAGTGATATTGGTTGGGTTGTTGGGCATAGCTATTCTGTATACGGTCCACTTTTGCATGGATGCACAACAATTCTTTTTGAAGGAAAGCCGGTCCATCCTGATGCAGGTGTGTTGTGGAGAGTGATTGAGGAACACGGAGTAAATGTATTATTCGCAGCACCCACAGGTTTTCGTGCAATACGGCAATTAGACAGAAACGGTTCCATGACAAAGAAGTACGATTTGAGTACTCTCAAGTCTGTCTTTGTGGCTGGAGAAAGATCAGATCCTAATACGTTGCATTGGATCGAGAATATTCTGTCAGACTACAAGGTACCAGTCATTGATCATTGGTGGCAAACAGAGCTATCTTTCCCAGGAGCGGGCAATGCCAAAGGTTTAGGCCTCATCACACCCAAGCATGGAGCTTGTGCCGCTGCGGTCCCTGGATATGACATAAAAGCTTTAGGTGATGATGGGGAAGAGCTCCCACCCAACACGTTTGGCTCACTTGCAATCAAACTACCCCTGCCGCCTGGAACATTGCCCACTCTATACAACAATGATGAAAGATACATCAAAGATTATCTCTCCAAGTTTCCTGGATACTACGACACAATGGACGCAGGGATGGTGGACGATGAAGGGTATGTCAGTATTTTGTCTAGAACAGATGATATCATCAATGTCTCGGGTATTCGATTGAGCACTGGTGCAATGGAGGAGATCTTGTTTGAACACCCCGATGTTACTGATTGTGCCGTCATTGGAGTTAGAGACGACTTGAAAAGTGAGATACCAGTTGGATTTGTCGTGGTATCACCAGGGAGAGATAGTTCCAAAGAGTCAGATTGTTGGATGAACTTGTTGCATTGGTGAGGCAGAAGATGGGTGTTGTTTCCAACTTTAAGAGTGTTGCTGTTGTCAGAGCACTTCCTAAGACACGCTCTGGCAAGATACTGATACTGAGACAGACAATGAGGAAGATTGCAAATGGCGAGGATTATGTGGTCACCCCAACCGTGGAAGACCCCAATATCTTTGATGAGTTGACGCCTTTTATTCTGAAAGTTGTTGGAAAGAAGTAATGGAAAGAGGACACAAACGAGGTACTTGTTAGGCTTGCATATTATTGTTGTGGATTATAGATTAAACTTTGAAGTGTATGCGTCAATTCTTAAACGTTGTGGTCATGTGATTTACCATCACCCTTGCTCTTTCTTTTTTGATGTGCTCCTTTCTTCTTCTTCTGCTGCTTGCCTTTGTAACCCAAATAAACTCCCACAAACACCAGCACCAACCCAAGGAAATGTCGGACATTGAATGGCTTTGAAAATATAATGAACGACAGCAAAATGGTACAGACTTTTCGTGCATTAGCGAACAACACGCCAGCAACACCTCCATGATCCCGTATTATGGCAAGATAGCATTGCAGTCCAAAATAGGCACATAGCCCTTGACATACCAAAATCATGGATGCATCCATATGTTGCGTGCAATAACTATATGCAGCAATGAGCTCCCCTGAATAAGTCGTGTATGCCACAAGAACCAAGCACATTATCGCATTGGATACAAAGATCAATTCAGATGTGTTCACTTTGGCACTTTGCAACAATTGTTCTTGCAAGTTGGGCACGGCAGAATCAAGTATTGTCGATATACCCAATAGTATCGGTCCTAGTAGTGACAATGATTCTTGGTCGGATATCGATTGTAACTTCGTCTTGGAACTAAAGACATCCGCCGCAGTTAATACTGCCAATCCCATTCCCATGATCAATGCTGCAATGTACTGCAATGCAGTATGTTTCCTTCCAGTGACACACTTCCCTAATGCCATTGTTGGCACCAATTTACACGATTTGAATGCCACCTTGAGCGGATAGGAACTGTACTGTAATGCCGTGTTGCCAAGGCCATGTGCTAATGCGAGTAGTATCCCCACAATGCTAATTTGTAGCAATGTCTTCATAGGTATGATTCTCTGTTGTTGTGTAGTATTCTTATTCTTTTTCGAAGAGCACTTGTTGTTGTTGCATAGTAATAAAGTGTGTATTGGAGCGTCACCGCCACTACTATTACTACTGTTGGCCAATGTAGAACCAATCAACATAATGACAACTTCCACCAGCGTCATGAAGAAACCATACTTAAAATCAACGAATCGAAACATCCGTTCTTGTAATGCATCGTGACCAATGTAGAATACGAAGAGGCCGATGATTGGAAGGACGCCTTTGTGGATTGTGACAAAATGTTTGATGGATGCTGCGGCTGCTGCTGTGGATTGTCGGGCTGGAGACTGTGATGTGGCTGATGGTGTTGTTACTACTAATGGCTCGTGTTGTTCATCGTTGTTGTTGGTTGAGTGATGATTATTGTGCCCATTATTATTATTGTTCGTTGGCGAAATGCTTGCCAGTGTGCTTGGAATTTCTATCGCCATTGCAACCCAATTAGTATAATCATTAGCAAGAGCAGAAATATTGCAACAGCCGACAGCATGCAGCGATGTTCAGATAGACAGGAGTTGTGTCACAGTGTGTCGGGAGTTTGTCATTCGTTGTATCGTCATTTAATGCACAGACCGATGTAGAGAGTGGAGATGGTAAGATGGCGGTGTTTATGATGAGAGTGAATAGAAGTGAGAGATAAATAGGCAACTGTACGTTATTTTCTAGCGTAGCATTGGAACGCGATGTGCTTCGGCTTGAGTCGGCGTTCTTTCGTTTCTTTACGGGCTCAAAGGAAAACTGTGCATCCAAGAATGCTTTGATACGATCATCCGTGAGAGAACATTTCTTGTTGTTTTCACGCATCCTGTAGTACTTCCTCTGGTCGTTGGTGAAACTCATGAGTTTCTGCTTTCACTTTATGATGCTGGAGTAATCCATGATTCCTTCATCCTTAATACAGGGCTTCAATTTACTGAGATTCTCATACCACCTGTCATCAAGAACAAGAACTGACCTACCATCACCGTCGGATGAATTCATTCTAGCCTTCTCCTCCTCTCTTGCCTCTCTGGTATTGTTGACCACCTCTGCAATTGCCCTCGTCCTCGTCATCTCTGCCTTTCTAGCCTCTTCTGGCCTCTGCCTCTCTGGCCTTCTCCTCTAATAAAAGTCCAATGTCTTAGAAAGTATGACTTCTTTTAGCTCGAATCAAACTCAACCAACAACTTTTGGAACAAGCGCCCCATTACATCCAGAGGACCAGGTGCACAAACATGAAGGCAATCTGGCTGTCTTGCCCCTGTCTGATTATTGATGTGTGCATCAGTGCGGCTGTAAAGCATACGCAAATCCATGTATGGCATTCCTATCGCCTGCAATCGAGATATCAACATCAAATCTCTTTTTGATAGAATTGACCATGGTTGTAGTCAGAGAGTTCCATACTCAATTCTCCAGCGAAGTTAACATTTTGAGGTGATGTGATTCTTTCAGAGCACCCAGCCGGCACTTGTGTTTGCGAAGCAAATTTAACATGGGGGGGTATGTTCTCTTTCATTGCTTCGATTTCACTGAACACTTGATCAATAACATTCATATAGATCGTGTCATTTGTAACGATATGAGCTCCAACACTCAAAATGATAATATCTGGCTGAACCATCTCCACCCGTGTCGTCCATCTTCGGCCTCTATTCAAGGCACCATACTTTCTACCAATTAACGTGTCAGAAAGTGCAAAAGTTATCTGAGTTTGACATGTCTCACCCGCTGGTCGGAATGAATTCATAAGAGTAGAAGCTGCCTCGTGAGCTGTGCTATCTCCAATGTACAGCACTGCCCGCTTTCCCAACATGTGGCATGTCTCAGTGGCATTAAATGGCGGTAGAGTTGGAGATTGCCATTCGTATTCATCCACAAAGTCATTACATTTGCATCCTTTGTAGCCTATCATGGCTGGATAATTCAAGCTGCCAGCGTATAATCCATGATCTCTGTTGGATGAATTCTCCCATTCCATATATTGGGTGAAAGTCAGTTGCAATTTGGTTCAATTGCATTCGTCTTATAAAGTGACCAGTCGCAGCATTCCGGTGAATCAAAGGATCGGTTGTTGTTCTTTCCAATATGCACCCACTCGCCATCTAAACCAGCCACACCAACATTCGGTGGCGAATGCTTGCTGATATTTGTTGCCGTGTAATAGTTGTTGTCCCCTGATAATGATGTATTATGAGTTCGTAGCTTCGGCTCTTTACGCTCTAGCTCTAGTTGAAGAACAGAGAAAGGCTGCAGAAGCCCCGCATGCAGAACAGTAACCAAAATACAACAACCTACGGCCACGGCTGCAGATGAAGAAGTAGTATCCATTGTCAAGCAAGTGATAACGGGCACACCAAATCAAACCGCAGCCAAACCGCCACAGACAAGGGCAAGAAAGTGCTGATGTGTCGGGAGTTGTCATGAATTGTATCGTCATTTAATTTACGACCTTTTTTTTTTCAAACAACTTTCACCTTACACTTTCACTTTCACCCTACCATGAGCACCGCCGTAGCAGCAGCAGCCGGAATCAAACGCAAAGAAGCATCAGCATCCACCACCATGACGACAAAGAAGACCAAGGGCGGCTACGATGTCCCATGGGTGGAAAAATATCGCCCTCGCAGCCTCGATGATGTCGTGGGAAATGAAGATACATTAGTTCGTCTACGTGCCATTGCCGAGGATGGGAATATGCCCAATTTAATTTTGTGTGGGCCTCCTGGGACTGGAAAGGTGAGGGAGTGGTCTTATATTGTATCGAGGCGAATAGGTGTGAAGAATATATATACGTGGCGGTGATGAATTGCATGCAGCAACTGTCATCTCAGAATCAATCTTTGTCATTTTTTCACATGTGATATGTCATGTCATCTAATACATCGCGTCATTGTTTTTGTCGTCTCCCTTACATATATAGACAACAAGCGTGCATGCCTTGGCAAGACAATTGCTTGGATCAGCATATAACAATGGTGTGCTGGAATTGAATGCGTCGGATTCTAGGGGTATTGATGTAAGTTGATAACACTGCGTTCGGTATTTACATCTGATTTTCAATGTGTGTGCTCATTTCATGATCATTACTACCTCTCGTATTGTCATGACACAACAAATAAATATGCAGGTTGTTAGGAACAAGATCAAGGGATTTGCAATGAACAAAGTATCCCTTCCTGTGGGCAGGTAAGTAATATGCTATTGTGTAATTGCAGGCATCGTTACATCATGACATATCCTAAACAACTGATCTATGGTATCAATCATTCAAAAAAGACACAAAATCATCATCCTTGACGAAGCAGACGCCATGACAGGCGCAGCACAACAAGCCCTACGTCGAACAATGGAGATATACTCCAACACCACCCGATTTGCATTAGCATGCAACGTCTCCACCAAAATCATTGAACCAATTCAATCTCGTGCAGCTATTCTTCGCTACAGTCGACTGGCCGATGAACAAATCTTGAACCGCCTTCGGTATGTATGTGAGCAAGAGGAAGTTAGCTATACCGATGATGGATTGCAAGCGATCATTTTTACTGCCGAGGGAGATATGCGTAATGCGTTGAACAATTTGCAAGCTACCGTGAGTGGATTTGAGCATGTGAGTACGACGAATGTGTTCAAGGTGTGTGATCAGCCGCATCCGAAAAAGGTACGATCGATTATAGATCGTTGTTTGAAGGGTAATACCCCAGAAGCGGTGAAGGCGGTGACAGAATTATGGAATACGGGATATTCGTGTAGTGATATAATTGGAACGTTGTTCAAAGTTGCCAAGAGTTATGAAATGCCAGAGGCATTGAAATTGGAGTACTTGAGAGAGATTGGATTTGCACACATGAAAATTGCTGATGGTGTTGGGACGTTGCTTCAGCTGTTGGGATTGGCGGCGAGGCTTTGTCAGAAGGTGGAAGTAGCTGGAGTGATGGAATAGGCTCCATATCAAGATTGAAATCACACACACCACATACTACCGTTAATACTCATAAAAGTTACACTTCCTGAACTATAATAATACTACGTGCGATGCTCACTTGCGTTGCCGTCTACTTCTTACTGTGATTGGGCTCGCCTGTGTGTGTGAGTCAGAAGACTGCTGAATCCTGGACTTGGATCGAATGAGTGAAACAATATAGCACCTGTTTCGTAAAGCGAGATCACCACTATGATTACTCTATGAATCTTATGCAACACGCACATCATACAATAGCACCATCAAACATTCGAGGGGTCAAACTGATGATTTTTCAACTATCTCTTCAGCCAAACTTTTCTTTCATGATTTCCTTGATAACTTTGTACATTCTCGGGCTCTCCCCCCTCGCGATACTATTGATCATGTTCATGTGTTCGTCTACATTTTCTTCGTACACATTCTTTGTACTGCGTTTGAGCCTTCTGAGCTTATTGGGGCCCACCTTATAATGGAATTGACGGTAAGAGGAAATATTGTCATTTTCGCCTGGACCGAAACTGTACGACAAACAATAACGCACACTCTCGTACCCCCGCTCTGGAGGTTTCATACGTGAGTATACGACATCTAGTACGCGCTTTGATAGTTTTCCAATCATAGCATGCTTGATGTATAGGCGAGGTCTCTTCGTACCGCGTGGGAGATCAGCAAGATGAATGTCGACAAAGAACTCAGCAGGAAACAAGACATCGCCGGCGTCCATTTCCTTATTGAAGAGCCGAAACATATCTAGCACTAAATTGTGAATGAAAGGGGAGTATATGATTTTGAACTGTTGCATCCTTGAATCAATTTTCGTGTTCATGGTGACCCTCTCCCCATCTTCACATTTCCCACACTCCACCTTGTGGCTCAGCTTCCAATCAGAGCGCTGACACTCCTTGGAGCAATATAGGACAAGACCGCAACCTGAACATTCTGTAAGAATTTTGTTGACAATATAGGCGACGGCAGAATGGCAAAAATATTAGCTGATAATGGCACGCTGCCGTAAAGGTCATTATTGACATGTTTATCTACATATGATTTACTCACCTCCAAACTCTTGATCGTCGGGCTCGTCTTTTCTACAAAAAGAGCACTTGACGGATCTTCCTTCATGGCCTGCGTACATTTTGCGAATGTTCTGCGCCATGGTCTCGTCTTTCTTTGAAGGATCCATGCTGAGCATTGAAAACACATCGTTGAGGAATTCGGCCCTTTCGTCGGCGGGTAGAGAATCTAAATAGTCTTTACTGATGTTAGCCATTTTTCTTGGTTATGAGGAGAGACTGCTGCAGAGCGGGGTAGTGTGGGTAGTATGGTGTATTGTTATCTCTATCAGTGTTGTTGTTCGGCGCTTTACTCTTGGTTCTTGGTTCAGCTCATGGTGCGCTGCTGCTGCTTGCGTCAAGCAAAAAATCTTTCTTATCTCGCGTCCCGCCAATTTTCGCGGGTATCTTTGCCACAAGCAACAAAAATCTCAATCAAAGCACGGATCTATTCTAAGCTCATGCTAATCTTCGTCTTGTCCAGTATTCCCTTGGATCAGATCCGTGCACCTCCTACAATGTCGAAGTAGCTAAGCAAAGCATGTCTTGATTCTCTCACCGAAGCACAGATCGGTAATCTTTTTGAGATGCTCTCCATGAGTCCTTCACAGCAAGACGATTTCATGGAAATGTCTATCCATCTATATCTATACATACAAAAATGACGGAGGTAAACGTGTGCATTGCGACTATTTTAGGAAGGTTGAGGCTGTCTGTGAACAATTTGGAGGTAAGCGACGTTGCTGCGGCGGCAGAAATATTGATGCTCTATTTAAACGCTTGCCTCTGTCCTCTTTCACCGAAGAATATGCCGGATGTGGTACCACTTGGTACTCTAGCAAAGATTGTCAGAAACGTCATTGGAAGAAGCAGCACAAAGATGACTGCACAAGAGCTTCTGTAGACGGGAGGACTGCTGCGATGAAAAAGAAAATGAAGTGGAGGATGCACCAGTTCCATAATATTATTCCCCTTACATTATAAGGTTAGTGCTCGATATGTATCGGCTCTTCAACAAGGAAATGGACGCCGGCGAGTCTTGTTTCCTGCAGACTCTATTGTCACCATTCAGCTTGAGCTTGTCTGATCTACCACGAAGCGCGACGAGGCCTCAACTCTACATCAAGAAGGTAAGTTGGAAAAATATCAGAGTTTGAGAAGGAGCTTGTATAGCTCACGTGCCAACCCTTCGAAGCCAGGACGCTCTCATATTCGCTATTGTTTTTCCTTTGGCTTTGGCGATGGCAAATGAACACAATACAAGCAATTTCAAACGTATTGATATAGTAGATCCGGAGGGCTTAGACGTAGAAAAAGTGAAGCGTGATAGCAAAGAATTCTTCCCTGAAGCCGCAGATTCATACGAAGACACGATCAAAAGTATCGCTCGCCTGAGATCTATCGAATCATCAAAGAATGCATTGCAGAAAATGAGTCTGGACCGAAGTAGCTCAAGCGCAACCAATTCTTTTAGTATTCTCCTCATTTAAAAGGGTGCATCGGATACATAGCAGAATAGAATAGAATAGAATAATCATAATCATCTCTTATTTTTGTTACAATGAGACCTTTCTCTGTATCGCTCGTCATCTATCTCTTCATCTTCATGTTGGCTTGGGCGGCTCTAGAGAGAGAAGCGACGCGCTGGGAATGTGACGCGTGTTCACTTCGGGAGACCATTTTACTAATTTCAATTACAGAGGTATACCTTTCCAAACGGTCACTATCAAATCTATTATTGATCACTCCAGTTTATATCAACTTTCAATTTGAATTATGCTGGGGTAGGCTAGGTATCACTTATCATGAAAGATATACGTCTTAATGCCGTAACGACTTTCGGCGACCCAAAACCCAAAATGCCATCCATAAGAGAACAATGAACATCGTACACTTTTTATTACTCCTAGTCAACTTTTCCGGATACAACCGCAACTACGCGCCTGAAACATGTTGGGTCACATAATGATGATGGTGCATTGTCATCGGCAAGACATTCGAGGCCACCACCCTCGAAGATGGAAGTGAGCAAGTAATTGAACACATTCGCTACAAACGTCTCAACGATGGCTGCATCTGGACAGAGTCTAACGCTATTCAACTAAATGACATTGATGATATTATGAGAGATACTGGTGTGGAAGATGAACTTGAGAAGAAGCAGGCTCCAACTTGGTCAATGAGTTACTCAGGATCTGAATCAGTGTCGACGGTGGATGCAGCCGAACTTGATGCTGCTTTATCTGCATCGCCTAATGAAGAACAAGGAGACCCAGCTCGTAGGCATATGTATCAGCGGTCCATGAATACAGATGCTCCTAACCCTGACCCCAAAATACAATCGAGGTGGTTGGGGAGGTCAACTATTTTCTCCAAACATTTCTTTTGACGAGGAGAGCTCAGTGCATCCTGATAAGCAGCAGAATCACATGAGAACATTTTTCGCCTCGCCAGATAAGGGCAATAACAGAAGATCTGAGGCATGCGATGGAGATGATTCAGATGTCATTTCTGACAATAGAAGATTGCAACGTAAGAAGCGGTGTATGTTATTGTTCTTATACATCTGTTTGATCATTGCTGGAGTAGTTGTAGCATCGTTCGTGCTGAAACTTTGGTTAATGTATAAGCCTTCTGCAAATCAAGCACCAGAAAATGCGGATGCTAGTGATGAAATTTCCGATACTACTGCTTCAGATATGTCGGATAGTGTTGCTGTTGACATGATAGATGGTGCAGTCAATGGTGAGCTTCCTGAACCAGAAAATGTTGAGGCTATCAATACAGAACAAGTTGATGCCATGAAGGAAGAAGAAGTCACAACAAACCTTGTAGAGGAGACAATTACTCCTGCTGATACGGCAGATGTCGAGGAAGAAGCAGTAGCTCCATGCATTCAACTCAAGATCACAACTGAGGTAGATAAAGAAAGTACTGATATCACTCCGTGGTCATTGACCCGTTCGGGAGAGAACGAGTCGACCATTGTAATTAGAGCAGTGGCCGATTCTCTATCATTTGATGATTCGAATACGTTTGACGAGTGTGTCGATCCTGGGGTGTACACGTTCCACATTTCAGACAGTGGCGGAGATGGACTAGGCGAGAGAGGGAAGACAGGATATATCATTTTCAGCTGATGGCATTGATTTTGGTGTCAGTACATGGTTTCTTGATGACGAAAAGATGACTTTCTCACTCCCTCTGGTTGACAATATCAATTCGGGATTTTGCTCGGATGATTTCCTCCTCGTCATCAAGACTGATAATAAGCCGTTTCAAACTCGTTGGGACGTAATAGATAATGATTATGGCGAGACATTGCTTCAAGGAGGGCCATATTCCCTACCTCAAGCAATCTACACGCAACGTGCATGCCTTTCTGATGGAAACTACACTTTCAATATGCATGATTCGGGAGGTGATGGTGTGTGTTTGCGATGATGGGAAAGGATTCTTTTCCTTGTACAAGAATGGAGTAGAAGTTGTAGATTCAAATGGACAATTTGGCAACAAGAACTCGACCGTATTTGTCGTATCTTCTCCTTGAAGAGAGGATTAGTGTGTAAAATACTTTACATGTTTAGACTATTTCTCAATCTAACTATAAATAACAAATGAATGTGTCAACAACCGAGTCCCATCTATATAATGTAGATCAAATTACAGACACCATTTTGTTCCATTCGTCCCAAAAGCCCGCTGAGCCTGGATCTTCCTCCTCTACAACGTTTTCAAAGTCTATGTCAAATTCACCGTGAGGACCAAAACTGACCTCTTCAAAGATGATGTAACCTAACTTTGCCTTTCTTAGATTGGATACAAAGGTGTGTGCAAGCACACAGTCTCTCACTGAGTTGGACTCATCTGCCGACGCATCGGGACGGTCCTCTCGCTCGATGCGTTCCCAGATAGCATGGTGGCACAATCTATGCAATGTTGAAACAAGGAGAGAGTTCAGTATCACACCAGTTATCAGAACAGCAGCTGAGCTATCGATAGTCGACTTAACACTGAAGCAGTGGTGAAGCTCATCAGTGGAAAAGCCAGACAGAATCTTTTCAAGCATGCTGCAATGTTGCTCTACCATCGATGATGAAAATGGACCAATCTCTACAAGAGATACTAAGATTGAAATCACAAATACCTCGACTGCGCTCCATGCGTTGGTTACTTCCACAAGTATTAAGATTTGCTGCTGACGTCTCATCCTCATGGGGACCACGAATAAAATGAGCAACGAAATTAGGCACATAAGCGGCATGACCAATGCGAAGAAGAAATAGGTTGTCTTGATCATATGGATGCCAAAGCTGGATGTATTTTTGGACACTCTCAGGAATACTTTCCCCTATGCTAACTAGCGAAAATTCTCGAACCCTCGACTCTCCCAGAGCTACTCCAGCGATACCATTGAAAGTGAAATGGAAGCTGTGCAAGTTCGCTCCTGCGACAAGTAGGACCAATGTCAAAACGATTGCAATAATGACCGCCCGCCGGAAGAACCTAGTCATCTTCAAAAGACCTCTCCCATGTTTATCGTCGAAGATGTGCCTTGAAAGAGATTCGTAACGGCCGGAGTATACTGGAATGACGGGGAGCGTAGACCTTCGATGGAGAAAGAGGATGGCGTGACCGCTAACAAGAGACACAATCGTCGCGACTAAAAAGCTGTAGAAGCCAAATTTAGGCGTGACGTAGACATCTAGAGCTCCAGTTCCAGCTACTTCAAGGTGGTATCGGAATGACACCATCATGAGAACTAACACATACGTATCAATGAGGGAAAATTTGCCAAGTGCGTCGAGTAAGTAGAGAATCTTTTCTCGTTTGATCGGTGGCAACCTTCTTGTTGATGTGATCCAGCAGACTAGCATGAGGATAAGCTTCACATATGGCCACACGCCGCTGCAAAACCAGATCAATAACATCAGCATGTACACTCCAGCTCGCCACATCTCGAGAGATGTAGAGCTCAACGAAAATTGATAAATGTTGATCAATGAAGTCAGGCTTTGTCCATTGCTCTTCGTTACTTGTAAATCCACCGATGCGCCGATTGAGATGTTGCTTGAAAGTAGTAGAATAATTGTAAGTGCCAGGATGACCGGGAAGCCATACTTGAAAGTTTTAAGCCATACTGAAGTTTGTGGATTGATTGGTGATACATCAAAGATGTAGAACTCGACAAGGGAAATTTGCGTGGATGAGGGCTCTCAACTTCCATCACCTCGTCCATTCCGTCTTGGCTACTGTTTCTGCTTTCATCATTGTTGCCTAGTAATGATTCAGTCAAATTGTAGTTTTGCTCGTCAGATGTGGGGACGCCATCGTGTTCGTCACTTTTGAATCCCCTCGTGAATAGCCAAGAGTTGAAAACTACAAACACAAGCCACGATCAAAAGAGTCCAAGCCCCGGCAGCTGTTTCGGATGGGTGCTTAGAATTGTAGCTTCGATGTGGGTTTGCAGGGCGTTGTGCACACGTTCGATTCCCCTTTCAGCTCAACAATTGTTGATCTCTCCAATGCTTGTTGCAGCTGCAGCGCTCCATCTGACATCATGAGTGTAGCAATGTTTGCTAGTTCCGTTGGATCTAAAGTTTTGTATGAAAATGATTGTATTTCTCCATCAATGCCATTGTCCAAGCTTGCATCGATAGTCAACTCAAGTGAATCAATCGTCATATTGTAATCATAATACTCAAAGTTTGTTACTGGGATAGCAAAGCATTGAGGGTGGGCAACTAGATCTGTCACTTCCAGATTTGGCAAATAATTCATGTCATACTTCAATCCAGTGCCAACAATCAGTTCTAGATTCGTCATCTTCAGCTCTGCATTCATTTTTCCGACACGGCCGTGATGTGATGGATGGGTAACATCCATCCCAAAAGAAAGTGTTGTATCCTTGCCCCAGCCAATACTATTTTTGATGTGGTAATGATCAACCTCTGGAAGTAGAAGGTCGAGCTCGTAGACACTTCCAAAATTGGCAAGTGTGAGATTGTGAAGTCCGACATTCATGTCTCCCAATCGAAAGCTGAGGCAATGTTATATTTTGCGTGAGTGTATTGGTAGCGCAATCAATGAAGGAGTTGACAGTGTCGACCATGTTTCCTCCGTCAAATAAACTATCAAACATCCAAAGATAAACGTTTTCGTCGAAGCGAAATGGTCGTTCGACAGCA
This sequence comes from Skeletonema costatum, assembly GCA_018806925.1. Classification (NCBI taxonomy): domain Eukaryota; phylum Bacillariophyta; class Thalassiosirophyceae; order Thalassiosirales; family Thalassiosiraceae; genus Skeletonema; species Skeletonema costatum. The sequence continues at coordinate 30,263 of JAHBBA010000840.1, read as the reverse complement.
TTCTGTGGCACCTCAACATTAACGCAATGTAACGGCAACTGCTTGAAGTCGCCAATGAACTTGGATAAAGCTGAGTTTACAAAGTCTCGCGCTGGGCTATGAATCAGAGCGGCCAAACTTTCAGTCACAGTGGAAGGGTATTCAAGCACAAGAAGCTGTAGCACATTATTGATCACTTCATCGACATTGTCCTCAAGGCTTGTTTCTGCGCTTGTTTCCTTGGCATTGGTAATAGCTGCAATGGACATGTTGTCAATGTTTAGTCGACCGTTCGTCGTGTCAGTCAGTACAATTGAGGAGAGTGCTTCAAGAACACAATTCATTATGTTTCGATTGCTGTCGTACGTTGTGTAAGATCCAGATATGAAGCTTCCCACCGTTAATTTGTTGAGCACCTCACGATCAAATACTACCGATGAATCTGCTTTCAAGTTGACATTTGACATGTTGAACGTGAGCTCAAACGATTCATTTAGTGTGTCGCCTTGAAACGACCCACCTTTTGTCGGTGTCACCTCCATATCCATCGATATTGTAAAGATTAAAGCTGCATCAGACGATATAGATGATGACATCGAATTTTGACCCAATGGACGAAGGAGTGAAAATTCAGTCAAATTATTGAGTCCAGATACCTTCATCTTTTGTGGAGCAATAGACACTTTCCCGTAGGATGGAAGATTGAAGGTATGATTGCGATGAAAACTGAGTATTGTTTCGGGTACGGTGAAGTCAACAGATCCTGTGCCTCTCGTGAACGAGTTGACCATCCCATTCAAACCTTTAAAGAAGAAGCCACAATCCTCGCAGATGGAAGGGTTGATAGTTTGTAATGTCTTGAGAATGATGCCCTCATTCATATGATCTCCAATAAAGTTGTTGATACCCGATAGAATGCGTTTCAACAGAGGCATGTCTCCATCCCAGCTAACAACGCTATCGTTTTCTAAAATTGTATGCATTGCTTCGCTATCGCTTCTTTGTATCGCAAGGCTCGTCAGTGATTCAGTGGGATTAGCGCTAATGCTAGCGTCCTCTTCAGAAGAATGTAAAATTAACCCACCAAGATACTCCCCAGCTGCATGAAGCGCTTCATCTATTGCCTTCTCTCCATTCTTCTTGATCAAACTGCACACATGCTGATTCAATACTGCTGTCAGCTTCTTTGATATGGTCTTTCCAAATAGTCCTATAATTTTTGCAGATCCAGTAAATTGTACATCATGCACGTCAAAATTTGGTTGACATGAGGATACAGTGGCCAATGTTGGGAAAGGAAGGGATGCGTGGGCGTTCTTCTTATTAGCTGAAGAGTGTTTGACATGATCACTCAACGGAGCAGACGCAACATTCACTTCCAAGTGAACCGTATTACCACTCACGGAGGCAACGACATTCCCAGATCCTCCGCCTATTCCACTCCAGCCATAGTTTCCTTTGCACGTGGCAGATATCCCTGTCAAATCAATCTGCAGAGATGGGTTGTTCTTCTTCGCCCCAGCTGATGAGGGGACATACGATGATTTCGTAGATGTCACCTGAAAATTCGTGCAGCTCAAATCATTCACGCTGATTGTAAATATTTCTTCTTTAAATTGCTCATTGGGAAGGTGGATTTGAGCATCCCAGAGCCAACACACTAGGGCGTGATATCGGCCACGTGAGATGGTATTGCAATCGGTCGGAACTGCCGTCGTTGAAGACGTCAAGGCCAAGATTATATTCAGTACAAGCAGTGTGATGTTGTTTGTATGCTTCATATTATTACATATGTTGAAGAAGCCCACGGAGATTAGATCACAGGCATCGAAACCGACACCGTCTACTTCTATTCTTAATTATCAACGCGCTCGAGATTGTGATAGGATGATGTTGTTTCGCTGCAGCCGTTTGCTGCTACCAATCACCACTTTGTCATGTTTCATGTTCTTTTTCGATTTCAGCAAAATTTGAAGGTCCCTATTAATGTGAACGTTTCCCAAATAAATATCGAGAGATTCCGAAAGTAGAGATACACGAAAGAAAGAGGTCGAGCCTTCGTCGAGAAACTCAGCAACAACACTGCTTTCCATTTCCAAAGAGAACGCATGAATAGCAAAAACTACTCATTCAACATCTTAGCTTTCAGGAAACTAATGAGGTCTTGAATAACAATGGTATTTCTAGGCTTGGCAACCCCTCAAATCATCTCTCAATGAAGAGTGTCATTATCATTACAATAACATCACATAAACATAGATGCATATTATGAAAAAATTACTACTCAACTCATGATCTAAGCAGTTGTATCTGAATCAGCCATGCTACAGCCTCGTAAGTGACCTGATGAGGTCCAATTTGGGTTGGCCGCGAGCAACACTCTAGCACCATATCGTGTGATCCATTCATTTACAAATTTACACACAACACATTATGAATTATTAAGCCCCGTTAGGGTTTCCTCAGGTATGAAACTACTTAAAATGCTGCCTCTGACGACAACAGCACTAGTTCCATTCTCAACAACAGAAGGACTTTCCCCCTCCTCAGGAGGCATTTCGGCGATGACGCGAGAGTGCACAGGTTCAATGCCAGAAATAGTCACACTTCCACTTGGGCGGCTGGCACTGCTCATCTCGTTTAATTCATCCTTGGCTTCACCCTCAATGACTGAAGGCATTTCGGCAATGATGCGAGAAGAGTGCACAGGTGAAATACCAGAAATATTCACACGTCCTACGCGGCTGCCACTGTTCGTGTTCGTGTGTTTTGCAGCGACCTGTTTTTTTCGTACTTGCATTAGCCTTGGAATAACAAACACAGCACAAGCGAAACATGTTGTCCAAAAGATGCCAACAGAGAAAAGTAGACGCTGCTCTCCTTGGAATCCAACCACAGCGTTACACACAATCAATAAAATTGATGCAACAACTGCTGTATCATACATTGCCAAAATGATTTGCTTCGATTCATTGAACTCGGATTGTAAGTGTCTTGTCTTCAACGCTAAATAACACCCGACTAGTAGTAGCCCACCTTCGTAAATCAACATCACTGCAAAGAACGCACGTGTTTTGTGTCCACACACGTAACGATGTTCAATGCTGGAGCCATCTTCTTCAACAATACTTGTCTGTTTGTTTGGATCAACAAAGGTAAATATGAGTAAAATTACTGTCTGAACAAGTACGAAAGGGATCACCATCTGGAGTGTCCTCTTGTGTGATATTGTACGCCGCACTGCCCCGGCTCCAACAAGCTTGTAGATCCGAAACGTCTTCACAAATAAAAAACTTAACGCTAGCACGAAGAAAAAGTGTATCAGCCACATTCTTGTGAGACACAGTGTGTCTGTATTGGGTCCGAGAAAAACAAGGGAGGAAGCGTTGAGCACAGCGCATGCTGCAACAAATAGTCCCATGAATCTCCAATCACTGACTATAACCTCTCTGTGTTTCCGCTTGCGGATTAACAAAACACAGAGGACACCGCATATGATAAAGCCCATAACAGAAACTGCAATGACCACCGTACTAAGTGGATCACCTGGCATCAAAGCATCTCTTGTTTCCGTTTCAATTGGAATCATTACCATGACCCTCCAAGCTAGGTTTGACCTCGGGATGGAGTATTCTTGCGTGAATGTGGCATAAAGGAAGTCTTCTCCTTCTACTTCTGAGGAAACAAGTTCAGACTGAGGATATCCCCTTGATTTTTGGTCCAAAAAGGCTTTTGCTATGTGAAGATCCCTGTCGTTTTCAGATAACTCTGATGCTGGAACGCGAATAGCTTTACAATCACCAGAATCAGGATCAGAACATGGTTGTTGATCATTTTTTTTTAGTACCTTCTTTACACCTTTGCTCCCAGTCGAAGACGCAACAAGATAGCTAGGTTCCTCCATTTCAAATACTGAGACAATCGTGGATGAGTCTTTATAGTTGTCTTCTAGGAAATTCGTAATGTCACGGAAAGTATAGTCGATTGCTAATACTCCGAAAAATGTATTGCGACTGTCATCAATTTTTGTATAGATTGGATGAGAAAACGTGATCCCCATTTCCTCCCTGAAAGTAAGACAAACAAGAATATGTAGGTTAAGAAGAACAATGTAGATGATGCATGAGGGAAAACAGCACAGAAACAAAGCTGTACTACGCACGTTGAGAAGAAGACGTATGGCCGACTCCAGTTCGGCTTCTGTATAGCTTTTGTTTCTATGTACCAGCCTCGCCATCTTGGATCGTAATCACGGATTTTGAATGCACCTGCAAATGTATCATTGCAAACTTTCCCATCACCCCCACAATATGCGTAGTCTCCCGCAAGGTTTCTCTCAACAGGTGTGACACCATCCTCGAAGAAACAATTTCCCAGTTCTTGCGTGTCTTTCTTCACCACCTCTCCCGGGGTTTGCGTTGGAATGCCTAATGAATTAATGCAGTGAGTTGATCGTGCGACGAATCCAAGTTGCGAACCCGCTGCGGCTTCTTTGATAACGTAGGATGTGCACCATTTGATGTTCGCTTCGCAGTCTAGCCTCTCTTTTGAATCCAAGACCTCGCTACATTCTTTCTGCGAATCTTCATCTGCACATATTTGCAGAGCGCAGTCTTCAATACATTGCGTATACTTTCCACCCTCACTCATTTTGCACTGCAAATTTCCCCCAGAAGTACTGTTGACGCAAGCATTGTAGTGCTTCTCCATAGATTGGTCATCTACAGCATAACCAGAGTGTCCTGGCTCTCTGTAATTGGCAATCTTGGAATTAAACCCATGCCCAGCAAATACACCGTCTTCAAGTCCATAGTAGATAGATTCAAACTGAGGATACGTTTCCATGAGGGCATCATTCAACTTGAAGAATGAATCACGGTCAGCTGCACCCATGTCATGAGGAAAAGCTTCGTTGGCTCGATAGCTGGCGACCTGTAGGAGGACGTCCATTGGTTGACTCATGAACGCGCTCACTCTTTCGTGTATCCTGCGTCCAGTCTCGAAGTTGAATTCAGCGAGGCATAAACGGATATTATTTTGCAGTGACGAAAGTAGAAACATCAGCCAGATGAGGCCGCTAATCCGGGGCGGAGATGACAACATGTCTTTATTATCTTATTACTGGTCCACACAAAGCAAAGCCCATTGTGGTGCGAGTTGAGTTGTTGTTGTGGTTGGTGGTTGGAGTTTGGACACCCATGTTTTGGGACTCCTCGCGGACTTCCCCGTAGGTCGTCTAGTTCAGGGGTTAATATGTATCTTAGGGGTAAACAATAGAATGAAAAAAGTGTGGCATGTCGTTCATCAGCCTCTTTTCTCTTTTTGCCTATTTGTCTCTTCTCCAGCCCACTTTTTGCCATTTTGCAAAAATCAAAACATACCCACCATGGTAGCCGCTACTATCATTGCACATAGTGTCATCCACACATAACTTACATCTGATGCAAAGCTACTAATCGGTTTATGATACTCTATTGACGTCGTGGGTGGAAGGGTTTAAGTTTTACTTCTATCTTTACTTCAAAATATTACAAATTGATAAAGGCAGTATGAGCTACATTTCCTACACATAATATTTCTATTTATTCGTATCCAATTGATCTATGGGCGGGTATGAACTACCCCATCCTTTAGTATATGGTATAAAGTAAGCGACAGGTCGGTTGGATGGATTAAATATATAAGATATAGCCTATTTGATGCGTTGTTTGGTGTATGATAATTTAATATTCTTCGCGAGTGTATTTTCATTGTGTGGTTAGGGGGTGTAAAGTGGCATTGGTAGCTGCAACAAGCGGCGGAACCCTTTGAATATATCATCAACGAAGGATGGAGGGCGGCGGCGGTGGTAATACTACGCAGACGTCGTTACACACCACCTCTTTTGCGTCGGCACATGTCATCGTCCGGAAAATGAGTAGTGACCATGGTCAAATACTCAATAACTAAGGCCCCTAAAATCAGAGACTCAGCGGATCCATCCATCCAAACCATATGATAGCATGGATCCGCTGAGTCTCTGATTTTGGGAGCCTTAGTTATTGACCTCATTTTTCCTAGTAATCCGCCATGGTGAAGACCTTTTTGAGATGTGTGCTGATGAACAAGATGCCACGGAGATGAAAGGGGGCACCCCTTAAATATGTAAATTATCATTGAAAATTATCTAGTGTAAAAAGCGGGCACCTCTTTTTGCATTCTATTGTTTACCCCTAAGATACATATTAACCCCTGGTCTAGTTCATGGTCTATTTAGTCGTGAAATGGACAGATGAGTCAGATGCCGGGTGTCTTCCAGCGACATCCAGTTAGTCGCGAATCTGGCTTGGCATTAGAGATCATGGTGAAGCATCGCTCTTTGATGAGCAGTAGCACTGGAGAGGTGCCTAAAGTAATGAATATACGGCCTCTATCACAGACGTACAATACCAAATATCCGTGGTAGGCATCAATTGGTCTCTCCCTTCTCCTGTGCCTCACGACACGACTATAGTGCTCTACTGCTTGCTTGCGGTTTGGAGAATCTTACCAAATCAACCTATAGTGACACGTGACATAATCTCAAAGTATATGTTCCGCGCAGTATTGATGACGTGATCACGAAGTGGGTGGAGATAGCGGATATCTACAACAGATAGCGACAGTGATAGTGATGAAGACGAGACGTTGACGAAAATAGTTGTAGTTGCGGCAGGGACAGGGAGATGGTTGTGGATGGCAAAAGCGATGAAAACCATCTAAACTTCTTCCACCACCGCCACAGCAGGAGCCAACAGCAGCAGAGGCCATTACTACTGCAATATCTCCCAAAGCAACAAGATTGGTACAACGTATGTTGGAATTGAATCAAGAAAACCAAGAGCTAACAGCGGAGCGATATTGTGCTAGAGAGTCATGCTGGCGGCCGTCTCAGATGCCTCATCAGGTCACCTACGACGTTGTAGCGACGCCGATACGGTGAAAATGAGGGTGAGCCGTGAAAAAGATGCTTCTATACTATCATGGCTAACTTTGATGGGTCACTAGAAGATGTGGATTGTCATATTCGCTGCGTGAGAAACGATATTGTGCTAGAGAGTCATGCTGGCGGCCGACTCAGATGCCTCATCAGGTCACCTACGACGTTGTAGCGACGCCGATACGTGAAAATGAGGGTGAGCCGTGAAAAAGATGCTTCTATACTATCATGGCCAACTATCATGGGTCGCTAGAAGCTGTGGATTGCCATATTCACAGCGTGAGATACGATATGGCTAGAGAGTATTGCTTGCAGCCATCTCAGATGCCTCATCAGGTCACCTACGACGTTGTAGCGACGCTGATATGCCCAAAAAATGCTTGAGCCGTGAAAAAGATGCTTCTATACTATCATGGCCAACTATCATGGGTCTCTAGAAGCTGTGGATTGTGTGTAACTTGGCCTCCGGGCATTACACGTCTTTCCCAACGAATGAACTTACGAGTTCTCGGGCAGTGTTCGTGCAACCCCTAGGCGCTTGCTGTTATAGAAATAAATGACTATGCTAAACCCCACACGTAAGATCCAACTAGCCAACCCTTTTATGCACTGTCCTCAATAGACGACTGCGATCCCACCTCAGACGCGTCCTCAGATACAACAGAAGAGGCTACCTCTTCACTCTCCAAGTCCGCATTCATCGGCTGATCCCACCACCACCGGCGGGAGCTGGTACCGCGTCGTCTCTCACCATTCCTACAAAGATCGAAGATCGAGCGATCCGTGCTAATGTAAGCCCCAATAGTCTTCCTCCTCCTGTCAATGTATTCCGTCAAAGTGTACAACCCAACCTCTTCAAAAACATCCTTCCGCGCTGGATACGTCCACTCTCCAGTCTGGCTGTTCTTCTTAGGTCGATTCTCCCTAGCCATACGGCAGGCAGCTCGATAATAGAAGCCTTCCAGACACCTCATCGCCGATTCAGTCAACACCCAAGTCTCACTCCCATACAATAGCACTGCCTGTACAACCGCCTTAAAGAACATACCGCAAACCCTGGGATTCATGTTGTCCCCACGCAAGAGCCGGTGTATCCTCTTCCACACCTTACGTGCTTTGGATAGATTATCCCGAATCGCCTGCGTGTCGGTGTCATCCATCGACATGAGCCGACCGAGATACTTAAACACCTCCACCCGTTCCAGATCCTCTCCGTACGCTGTAAAACCTACTTCGAGAGCCCTTTGGTTCGCAATGGCCGCATTAGTTTGCATGCCTCTTCAAGTCACCTACGACGTTGTAGCGACGCTGATACGCCCAAATATTGCTTGAGCCGTGTAAAAGATGCTTCTATACTATCATGGCCAACTATGATGGGTCGCTAGAAGCTGTGGATTGCCATATTCACAGCGTGAGATACGATATTGTGCTAGAGAGTATTGCTCGCGGCCATCTCAAATGCCTCATCAGGTCACCTACGACGTTGTAGTGACGATGATACGTCCAAATATTGCTTGAGCCGTGAAAAAGATGCTTCTATACTATCATGGCCAACTATGATGGGTCGCTAGAAGCTGTTGATTGCCATATTCACAGCGTGAGATACGATATTGTGCTAGAGAGTATTGCTCGCGGCCATCTCAGATGCCTCTTCAAGTCACCTACGACGTTGTAGTGACGATGATACGTCCAAATATTGCTTGAGCCGTGAAAAAGATGCTTCTATACTATCATGGCCAACTATCATGGGTCGCTAGAAGCTTTGGATTGCCATATTCACAGCGTGAGATACGATATTGTGCTAGAGAGTATTGCTCGCGGCCATCTCAGATGCCTCTTCAAGTCAAGTACGACGTTGTAGTGACGATGATACGTCCAAATATTGCTTGAGCCGTGAAAAAGATGCTTCTATACTATCATGGCCAACTATCATGGGTCGCTAGAAGCTGTGGATTGCCATATTCACAGCGTGAGATACGATATTGTGCTAGAGAGAGGAGCTGGCGGCCATCTCAGATGCCTCTTCAAGTCACCTACGACGTTGTAGCGACGCTGATATGCCCAAATATTGCTTGAGCCGTGAAAAAGATGCTTCTATGCTATCATGGCCAACTATCATGGCCAACTATCATAAGTCACTATAAGGTGCAGCCTCGTATGTAACCTGATGAGGTCCAATTTGGGCTGACCGCCAGCAACACTCCATTACCATACCGTATCTAACGCTGCGAACTGAGCACTGAACAGCTTGTAGTGGCCCATCATAGTTGGTTACGATAGTATATAAGTTTTTTTTGCACTGCGAATAGGAACAATAGTGTTGGTTAGATTGGTGGATAGGCAAGGAACATAGAGACCCACCAGACTTACTATAATTTCTGTGTTATCATCATTAATATAACGCAGGTATTGATATACTTTAGTTGTCCACTATATGTATTGCATTCATCTTTACTGAAAAGTGTTTGTTCTTGACTATAATTGTGTAGCACACGGTCATAATAGTGCTCAGTGAACGCAGCAATTGTTTACCACGAGCAGTATACATTCACTTGCTATCGACCAATATATTATCACGACATGTTTGTTGCATCTTTCGCTATGCACTTCGTTATCCCTCGTCCTCTATCTCTCCTCCGATATTTAGCGAACAAGTATCTATACATTGTCATGACTCTCGCGTAGGCATTTCCAGCGACTCCTCATCATTGAACGCTTCACAAACATCATTATTGCGACAACGCATTGGCAGAGATAGAGAGAGAGCTCGACAAAGCATAAAAATAATCGGAAGTCCCGCAAACAAAAGCACTACTGCCAACCCAATAGCAAATCCAGTGCCGTTCTCCCAATCTACAGTGTCATAAATGGGTTGATTTTCTCCTTCATTATTATTCCATGGATTGCCAACATTTAGTGCTGAATGCAAAATGCTCCAAACGAGATATAATATTGAAAATGTCTCCAAAAAAATAAATTGTTTTATTCTCAATGGAATGCGGTTGATTAAAATTCCATCTATTCCGACGATGATCCAAGAAATACCATGAAGCATAAAAGATCTGTGAGAGGTTCAAAAAGAGTAGAACAATATTTATCAAATGAGGCTTTGTGTGAGATGGAACGTTGTGTCCATAGGTTCAAGACGAACTCACATACTACCTCATACTACTCACGTGTATTTTAGAGTTCCATCAAACACCAAAAACCAAAACAGCAAGGTAACGACAAGCGCAGCAGGAAAAGTCACAGCAAAGAGTGTCCACGTGATCTTGAGGAGCATCCCAATTTTCCCAGTCAGCTCTGTCTTTCTCCGTTCCAGAGGTCGACGATATGCCAACAGTGCCGCACTGATAAAGGAGCATATAGCATACATCACTGTAAAAATCATCACCCAAGATGACAGGTATGCAAACCAGAATCCGTAGTATGGTTCGTTTTCCAAAATTGAGATGACCATTGTCACCAAGAGCCAAACTGCCAGTACAAGCTTTACTCCAACGAAAAATAGGTGCGGCCGTGGAGCAAACGTTTCGTCGATGTTCATCATTTCGTTTGTTGCTGCTACTGCTGTTATCTCACTCGAATCTGTAGGAACGGAGAGATCGTACATCGATGCATGAAACAGTTCATGCTTTATTGTGGCGAAGCAGCCCATCGTTAATGATATGTTAAATTATTCTCCTCTTATATATGCTATGCGTGTTCACAATATTTACTGATTCAGCTCCATATCTACTTCGGAGATTATGTCATTTAATTCTTCACGTCAATCAACGCACTTCTTGCTTCTTGCTTTGTCCTTGCGAGTTTTTTGAGCGATCAATCTATCGCAGTCATCGGCCGAGGTATCGTAAGGGTTATCCATACGTTTGGGTACCGTATGGTAGTGACTTCGTTTTATTTCACGCACAAAGAGCGGAGAATGCATGCATGCATGAAGAGTGGATCTGGATCTGGATTCGAATTTACTTCTTACTTACCATTGCACGCATGCATCGTGCATAGGTTTGGCAATGGCAATGGCAACACTCAACACTTTATCTCAAGTATAGTAATGCTTCCGTGCAGACATGTTACTGGCCGCCTGAGGCGGCAATTAATTAGACCTCATCGGCCGCTATCATCATGCCCCACAGATCAAGTGGACGATGTCATGGTCGAACTTGACGGCGGCGGGAAAATGACTCTCAATGGCACAGGACTTGAAATGTCTGAGCCAAGTCCATTAGTGAAGTTCTGGGTACAATCATTCGATGGCATTCATCCACTTTTGATGTCGGGTGCGCGTATGGGAGGAATGTTCAGACTGCTCACAATTTACTGAAGGAAAAAATCGACAGTAACAAGACAATCATCTTGGCATGTGATTGCAATGAGGGACATTTAGCTGCAGTTAACGGTCTATGCCTACCGGGAGTAGAAACATTATTTGCACGGCTTCCAGACAACTTTCCTCCCCAGAGTCTCGGCAACAAAATTAACAATGATGGAGCAAGTGGGATACTCATGAGTGAAGTACTTCATTTTTTATCAGGTGAAGCAATTGAACAAACATTGGTTGCTGCACGGGATGTCCTTGTTTCTGGTGGGGTTCTAGCAATCACAGCCTGCTCACCTTTTATGAATTTTGCTCCAAATGAGAGTGGTGTATGTCATATCAACTCTATTATTCAGCCGCTTTATGAAAGTAACATCGATCGTAGATGGCCGGTAGGGACGGTATCAACCTCCAAACTTTACTCTCTGGACGAGATCTAGACGGGAGAGGAGATAATGCAATAAAGCGTATGCCAACCTTCTTTCATCCATTTTCAGCAAGGGATCTGAGGCGAGCTGTGGAAGAAACGGGCCTTCGTGTCATAAGTGCAGAGGAACGGTGGCACCCTGGTTATCCTCCACAGTATCAGAATGCTGGAAGAGAAAACACGCAGCTCTTGGCAGTAAAGATTTGATAGTTTCTAGAGTTTTATCTCACCAGTTCAACACGACAATAGAGCAACAAAACAGCATCGTCATACAACAATAGATGGCAGCAAACTAATTTCAAAATACCCTACTGAGCAATTGCCTCTTCCGCGTCGGCGTCGGCATGACATCCACAAGCATCAAAGCCAGGCCCACCTTGGTGAAGTTCAGGGAGTTTCCCCCACTTCTTCGCACACCCAGCCTCCTTTTTTGCAACTTTTCCTACCTTGTTTGCATGAAAGCCGAAGAAAAATCCATAGTTGGGCTCGCCGGTGAGCTCTCCACTCTTTTCAAGCATACGCTTCATATGGCCACGGACGCCGTCGCTATTCATGATGGTATAATTTGTGTCAGGACCACATACAGTTGGAGGATCGTGGTGGCTGCAGGCATGTTCAAAGTCCCACTTCATTACTTCCTTCCACTGTTCTGCGTGGATCTTGAAGTCGGCAATACGTTTCTGGTGTAGCCCGAGACTGGTATCATACATAGCGTCCTGATTTGAAGAATATACCCGGTAAGATGTTTCGGAAGAAGAAGGAGCCAGTGAACTTGAGATCTTCGGGCATTTTGTAGCCCTTGGGGAGATACGCAAACTAAAGAGAAAGCAGATACGGTTGAGGAACAGATATTCAAGGACAAGAGTCGAATACGTCTGTAATTCGAACTCACCTCATAATGATGCCCTGTTATAAGTAGGTTCGTAGGCTTGTGGAAGAACATAATATCGTCCGTGCGGCAACTCATATCTGCCTGAAGTGTCCCCATCGACTTCATAAACTCTCTTGTGGTGACATTTTCTTTTGGTTCGTGGCCTTCAATCCATTGGCATGAGCCGGCCTCTCCAGAGGTTTTGTCATCGTAGCTCATGAATTGATTGAACACGACACAATCAACTTGCATGTTGTCGCCAACTCCAAAGTAATCGAGGAGCTGGTACGCATGATGAGGCACAGTGGTGTTATCAACGAGTTCCCAACGACTAGCGTATTCCTTCTGAAGCCTTTGACCGTTGACTGTCATGGGCACCTTGGTGGGGCACACCCACATGCGCATACTTGGAAAGTTGTCATACCAATGCTTGAGAAACAAATGATGTCCTCCTCCGTTAGTCATCAGTGCTACGGCCTTGAGTCCAGTTTGTTCCTCCAAAGCCTTGACACCTTTTGATAACCATTTCATTACCAATACCCCAAATAAAGAGAACGTTCTGTCCAATCGACACATCTTCAAGCGACTTGTTCAACTTTAGCTTGAATGCAAATGCACGGTTGTTCACCTGCAAAATGGAGCGAAATTCATGTAGTTGCAAAGTTGAGTTAGCACATGTTGACAGAGACAAAGAGAAGAAGCAAGTGTGACGGCCGACTCACACGCATGTTCTTGCTGCTCAAGCCAGGATAATGCAGAGCTCCAAAGACCCAAGCTCCGTCACTAATCTGGACTGGTGATCCGACGAGGTCTTCCTTACTAAAATCAAGCTTCATTTTTGGCATGTATGATAGATTATTTGATTGCATGCATTGTGCCTTACTACTACTACTGAGTGCATTATGATAATGATAGAAAGATGCTGCAGATCGGGTTCTCATTTCAGGCCATCCAAGCTAGCAATCAACTTACATCTTGCAAGCAGTTTGCCATCATGCAAACGCCTTGCGAAGCTTCGCATTAGCCAGTCAAAGTGGCAACATTCCTGACTTTATTTACACCATACATCACCACAAATAATGCAACAACAAAAGGTTTATATGCGCTCTTACAGAGATATGTCTTCATTGTAAGTTTGTTTCGGATTATCTTCAAACTCTTCGTCCTCCATTGCTGCATCTTCCGATTCTTTCTCCTCCTCTATATCGCCTAAACCTGATTTCTCCTCTGTATCGCCTAAACCTGATTTCTTTGTTCCTGAAAGACTGCTGGACATTGGCTTGAATACGGTTAATCGAAAAGTTTTTTGCCTGTCGAATCTACTATTATTTTGCTGTGGAGATGAGGTTGAGGTGGCCGTCGTTCTGGAAGGGGTAGGTTGCACTTTGCCAGTGACTTCCAAGTAGAGCATTCGAAACCACGCTACAATCATATTGGTGTCAGGATTCTTATTCTTGTAACGCACAAATTTTGGACGCATTAAAACAATCAAGTTCAGCAAGCCTTGAATTGGAACAAACGTTGCGGTTAGCAGCAAAAGAGGAAAAGGAAACTTGCCGCCTATCACAATCACTAGCTGGAAGAGAGTCGGGAACAACCAAGTGATCAAGAAAGCTCCGACATACATGAATGCCTGAGTCCTGACACGCTCATGTTGCGACTGTTGCTCTCTGCGATCAAAAGAGCCGGCATATTTGTTCATTTGCTTTTCTTGATTTCGAACGTGTGCGTAGACCCAATACATTAGTAGAGAGACGAAGACAATCACAAACCATAGTGGCGCATAGTAAAACGCCCATTGATATAAACTAGACGGCAAATAAATGATGACATAAGATATGAACAGTGTTGAGAATCAGCATATTCAGCAGTTTACGTATCTGGCATATCTAGCCAATAGCACAAAACATACCTTCCGTTATCTCCTCTCTCGCATGTTCCAACCTCGCCCTCCTTCAAAGTCCATGTCTCCTTGCAGCCCAGAGGTTTTGCACTTATCCAGCAATCCCATCCTACTTGGTTAAAGATCTACATATTTGGACAATGAAAGTGAGTATATCATGAGTTTATAGAGTCCATACAAAGCAGACGTCGTCTTACCTCGAGACTTAGACCACCAATTCCCGTGCCCAAACCCCAAGCGATGGCATTTGCATGCAACCAAGGTTCAATGCGAGCAATCTGATTATCAGTCTTCTTCTTCACGATGACTAAAACGTAGTAAACGGCAAGACTCGCGTTGTACATCACTGTAGAGAGAGAAAATTGTGCAAAGAATGCCTGCGCGCTGCATGTTTGTCGATTTCCGACAGCTCCGTAAACACCAGGTGTACCCCGTGGAATTGCTGAGATGATGAAGACAAAACGTATTGTTGCAGATTGTTGCGCAATATATTAATGAGTAAGATAGCCGCAATCCAGTAGTGATAACTATTATACAATGAAGCAAAGCCTCTACACTTACGCCATGTTGTGAAGAACCAAGCGATTGATGCGATTAGATCTACGATGGACATCCCAAGCACAAGTCGATGGTACGTCGTCTTGGAAGTATCACGCTTCCACACAAGGAATGCCGCTGTTGATGACCCTAGGATCGAAGCAAACGCAGTGATTTTTGGGGCAATTGCCACGGCCTTCTGTTGGGCTAGAGTTCATCGGGGCAAGGAAGAATGTGACAAGAGATATCTTTGAATAAAAGTAGTGTTGTGACAGTGGCAGCAGAAAAGCGGCCTGCAGCCTGCGCATGCAGGCAGTCGTGTTTTTTTTTCCCCCCATCAACATCAACATCAACTTCAACATGCTGAGTGTGTTTTTAAGGGGAAGGTGGCAAACCTTTCGCTCGAATTTGTCTGACCGCGTCTTGATTGTATGTAGGAATTTAGTACTAAAAGTTCCTACGTAGAAACATATCTGGCTTCCGGGATTTCAGTGTGTACTTTTAGATGGTGGGTGTCTCCACTCTCCACATCAATTATTGACCCCCGCCCGCTTACAATCGATTTCCAAGGGTGCATGCATGCCATCATGCACACAATAAGTAAAGGAGGAGGACGTAGAGAAATTATTTTAGAGCAAGAACATGAGCAAATCTTATGGCAACTGTCAGAGAGCAACAAGGACAAGACTTCTACGATCGCAGAAAGAGCAAAAAGAAGAGTCCACTCCGGTTAAACAGAGAGAAACTGGAGCAACAGAGCATCTTGGTCGGCAAGGGTTGATGAGTTGGTGAATCCACTCACGCCGTCTGGCATTCATCCGACCAAATCCCTGATAGATAGCGTAACAGACCACACGATGGTCTCATTCTTCTCTAACACATGGTTATTGCATCGTTCACCTCATCGTAGGGCTATACGCCATCTGTCAACAACGTGTAGAGTTGTAGAGATGAAGTACTTGATAAAATCAAAGAGATTAATTTTATAGACGCAAAAGCGTTGTACAAACACAAAAAGAGACGATGAGGCATGCGGAATGCCACCTCATCGGAATTTTAACATTGTTCTTTTGTTCTGGAGTGACGACGTAAGTCAATTCCTAAATTGTTGTGTCCCTAAATAGAGCCAACCTGAACACTCCTTCTCGTCGTCAGTGCAGACAAAACCAACCCAACAACTTCTTACGAAGATACTCAAATGTAACCCGCGTGAGACCTTTGGTAAATATATCACCGAGTTGTTCTTTCGTATCGACTTTGACGAGATTGATACCACGACGAGCAATCTCCTCGCGAAACCAGATTGTTTCCAAATGAAAGAACTTGCTGCGTGGAGTGTAACCAGGAGGTAAAGTGTTGCCAAGAATAAGAGCAGCAGCATTATCCTCATGAATAGTGACACTCATGGTAGATTCGACGGGTTCGAGTTTGAAATGTTCAGCAAGAGACTTGGCCAAATCGATCAGAGGGAACAATTTCTTGCAGCAATGGGCAAGAGCACTGATTTCAGCTTCCATGGTTGAGAGAGCAGTCTTCGACTGTAGCTGACTCTTCCATAAAATAGGACAGTTAGCTGCGAGAATAATGAAGCCAGTACGACTCTTCACACAAGCTGGGTCATCTCCACGCTCATGACCATACAAACCACCAAGGTCAGCATCAGGGAAAGCTTCAATTGATAGGATGTTGTCTGAGGGAGTAATAATCATGCCTTTGCAGAGAGTTGCCTTCAAGTACGTTCTGATCTGCTTGAGAGCCAGTTCGTGCGAGCGCTTGGGACAAAACGTGTATCTTGCGACACAGTTCACGGAGTAGGCAAGGTCAGGACGAGTGTGACCAGCTAAGTAGAGGAGCTGGCCAACAACAGCAGCCACGTTGAAATCTTCTTGACACGGTTCACCATCATCATCTCGGGTGAGAGGCTCGCACTTCGAAGGAGTATGCTTGACGTTGGCAGAGTTCAAACCGAGATTCTCAATGATACGATCAATCAAACCAGACTGGGTGAGTTCGATCTTGGTAGCATGTCCATTCTCGAAGGCAGTGTATGCAGCTTGCACTCCGATAGGAACTCGCTTGGATTGCAAAGTTTACAGTTCTCAGATCCCTAGAAATCATCTTTTTTCGAATGGTCTGAAGGCCTCGTTCAAAATAAGTTTAAAGCTAGAGCGTTAGTTAGCGAGCACAGGCCACTGTGCTGCCAGTCGAATGAGCCGTTTCGCATGTCAAACGCACCGGAATCTCATTCTACTATCTCTTGCGAGTATGGCATGTGTTCGTCTGCTGTGCTGACTATCATACTTTTCGAGATATGACCATTTCAAATTTTTGAATGGGCTGGTGGCCGCCGACGGGCCGCCGGTGGGACTTGTTCTTCGACGGCTTGTATTCGCCCTTGGTGGTCGACACATCATCTTGTGCAGCATCGACACTCACTCTACTACTATCCAGCAGGCTCAAACAGCTTTATATCGTGAATAACGTCGCACAAGTATGTCTCTTGATACCCTTTCGTCAGGGGTGTCTGTAGGGGGCTTTGAACCGATAATAACATCGTTGGGACTGTCAGAATAGTATTTATGCGGTGGTATGCCTCTTGGATGATGTTGGTGATGATGGGGGTTGATTGGCAATGTTATCTCATCATGTGGAAGGTGTACGAGTGCTCTGCGCTAGTGGTCTACTTCATACTTGATTTACGTACCTACATACGCAAAAAAAGATTGCCGCCGACACTCATTCAAAGCATCATTTCAATGACACCCAGTATGGAAGATGCCGTCGCTGTCCACAGGGGCGCTACAGAAAGCAACTCGGAAAGCAATTGTCTCTTTATTCAATGATAATTCCACTCTACAGAATCAATTCTTCACTGACCAAGCGCTCAGTATCATTCTTAGTGAGAAATGTGGCGTCGACATCGATGCCGATACGGTGGCAAAGGCTTTTGCGGCGGGTGGAGAGAGCAGATATTCATTGCAATTGAAGGACATGAGTATTGGGCACGAGGGCGAGAGCGTTTTATTCGTCTACAAAGCGCACAGGCTTCTGGGCGGTCCATACATTACTGCAATCGGTTGGTTTGATTCTGTGAAAGCTGCAGAAGCAATCAACCCCTTTGTCGGCAAGAGCATCGCGGACTGTGCAATCATCGATAAAAAGGTGAAAGAAGTATTGGGGAAGCAACTCAAGAAGGATCACGAGAAGAAGGCTAAGGATAAATCAACTAATAAGCGCCCACCATCGCCATCATCGGAGAAGCCGCCGTCAAAGAAACCGTCAGCGGCAACAGTAACTGCCGCAGTCGAGCAAGAGCAAACATCCAATGAACAGCCAGCAGATGTTGATCAAACAGCTGCTCCTACGCCAGAATTACCTGCCAATACTCCTGTACCAGCTAATGGAGACGGCGAGATGGAGCGAGCTGAACACGAGGAAGATGCATCGAATCAACGTGCTGACAATGAAAGAAAGGAATACACGAAGAAGTGTCGTGATGTAACGATTGGCAAGGATACTATTCACAACGCGGTTTGCTTTCTTCTGCTTCTGCAGCGAGAACATTCATGCCGGCCAAATAATCATTCCAAACGTTATCGAGTGTCGTTTCCGCTTCAGCGGGCATCATTAAATGTTCTGCCGATGTCATCTCTACTTCTAGGCATCGCCCTACTATTCGGCCATCGCTGTCTTCCCCTTCTAGCAAGGCGCTCAAATACGACGGCTCTTCGATCATTAGGGACAAGCCGGATGATATTATCCCAACGCCCTTTACATCATCCCATGATAGAGTTGGTTTCCTCGAGACGGAGACGACAAAATTATCAATCTGTATTTGCTCATCCTCTAACTTCTTTGAGCGCTTCAGCAGCTCGACGATTCCATAGGCGACTGTGGTTTTGCGAATAATTGTTTCTTTGTTGCTCCTCTCAAAATTATTTTTGTCGTCGTCGCTCTGTGGTGTATTGACAAACTCCATCCATGTGCTGAGGGGGACAATCCCATGGGCAACGTCGTCATTGGCGGCTGGTGCCGCTGTCGTCGCCGCGGCAGACATTTTCCTCTTTGTTGTTCAATCTAGATAACGTCGTGATGTTGTCATACATGAGAGGAGAAGTGAGAGAGAGAAACAAGCATGCAGCCTGGCCTGGCTGGCCTTTTGGTATCGTGAAAGGTAGCGCGCGGGGTATTCATTGTATTTATTCCGCTGTATGATTTCAGACAGCCGGTCATAAGTATGGTATATTTCGCGTTTTACCATCTTGACGCGCGGCACTGATGATTCTCGCTTTGGGGAAAATCCATGCTTCCTTCATTTCATATTATCACTAATACCCTAATTACACATCTTATGGTGTATGCATAACCAATAAGTACCAACTGTTCTTGTCTCTCTCTAGCACATCGTCTACTGCTTTATGCACCAACACTCGTGGAAGCGACTCCTACGAAGTGATTGCTAGCATAACAAGTCTGAGCCTGAGATAGCTCCAGCTCTGGTAGCCACTGTCACTGTGTCCAATGTCTCCATTAGCTCTATTATAGTCTCTCGTCTCTCACACGGTAGATTTTTCAGCCAATATCACCGGACTCATATACATATACATACATGCCTTCATCATGGAATGCTTCGTAGCTCCAACAAACTACTTCAGTCAAAGTGAGATTATCTCATTAAGGTTAAGGAACTGGAACGAGCACTATAACTATATAGGTATCTTGATCTTGATCGGCATTACGTACAGTTACAGTATGTCCAGGCATACCCATCAACGCCGCATTCACACATATCCAGTCCAGTCGGCTCTTCACCACGTAACTGCAAGACTTCACGGCCTTTGATAACCTGCATCTAGACTGGCTTCAAACCCTACGTCCTGTTGCTGTTGACAGCAACAGAATTGAATGGACACTGATAACATTTGATCAGCACCAGCACGGTCCCAACCCCATCCCAATTTGTCAACTCGATCCACTCAGAGACAAAGTTCGCTGGCATGTCTGACAGAACCCTCCTTGCATTCCTGCCAATTGGTCCGAGTTACTGAGTTTACTAAACTACTGCGGATTGTCTTCCCTTATCATTAAACATTAATGCTTATGCTTATCTTCCTAACACCACCGCCACCGCCTGCCCTCGACCAAGTTTAGATTTCGTTCCACTTTCTTCTTGCCGATATTCTTTTCACATCTTCCTCTGCTTTGCCACAAATGAATCCATCTGTTACTGTTATCACCAAACCACTACCATACTCTCCCCCAACCCAAAATGAACCATCAATCACATTTTTGCGCTAACTGAATGCCACCCCAAGGCAACATGTGCACCCATCTTCTCCATTACCACCACTGCAGAACCATAATTGAATGATGACAAGGAGTCAAGTTACACGTACCCCAGAACAATTATTGAGCGCTTTTACAAAACTAAATCATAGCCACAGTCGCTGAACACACTCAACTAACATAAACAATATCTTTCACTTTTTCAAAGCATCCAATTCCTTCTGTATTAAAGCAACTTTTATATCTGAGCCCCACTTCTCGTAACACTCACGAGCCTGATTGAGGTACTCTAATGCCTTTTCCATATTTAACACATCCTTGCAGAAAAGGCCAGCCTTTTCACATGCCAATCCTTGCTCGTGAATGAAACCAGACTTTCTGGCAGATTCTATTGATTCATCATACAATGGCAATACAGTGACTGGACAATGACGTTTGTTCAAAGACAGATGCTCAGCCTGTAAGAGGCGAAACTTGTTTGAGAAATTCCAATCCGAATTATCAGCTGCATCTTTCATTGCTGCAATGGCTTCACGTACGACTTCCTTGTTCATCCTAACTTCCCTCTTTGTTGACATTAGACCGAGCGAGTTCATCCCTGACAGCAAAATCGGAACAACAAGAGAAAGAAAGGAGGAGTGAAGAGATAGATAGAAACAGTATTGTGTGAGATTACTTCGTTCTCAAACTTTGTGCAGGCGGATAAAACGCCATCCCCTCAAACACTTGAAATGCTTACCGAGATAGAATTGAGCAACATAAGATGTGACTTGCCCTCCTTGCCAGAATAAATCTATACATTTTTTGCCATAATACCGGCATCGACCATTATGCCCCAACCAAAAGCATCTGATTGCTGAGTGGTGGAAGAATGCCTCGCGTAGCTTGTTTTTGGGATCATTGAGGTCTCCAACACAAGCACTAGCTTCTATGCTGGTTGCCTGACCATTATCAATCAAAGAAGATACAGTCTCACGAATGAGGAGCACATTATTTTTCGTCGCCTCACTCCTGTATGTTTCCATGAGGTGGAGGTAATAATCTATCCTCTTCAACAGGGACTTCAAATTTGCACCGCTAAACAGAGCATACTTGATTTCGTTGAGCCCGCAGAACAGACCTATATCAGACCTACCAGATGATAAGCCTGCATCTAAACATTGGCGAAGTTTGTGTACCCCCGCCTGGAATGGCTCAAAACGCCAAGCAACCCTACCATAGAAGTTCATGTAGAGCTCAGGTATTTGGGTTGCTAAGTCAAATCTCTCTCGCAAGGACAAAGCATTTTTCGCAATACGGCTGTGGATTGTCAAACAGAAAATAATATGAAAATGATGATGATGGTCAGAAATGTAAGAAAGATTGAGCGACGAATCCACTGCACTGTGTATGTAGCACATTGTAATGACTTACTAGCACATCATAGCATTGTCGTCCTTGATCGCAACCGCCGTGAACTGTAGAAGGGATAGAGGGGTATGCTCGCAGATTCCCCTACTTAAGCTAAGCTGCACTGCCTTACTGGAAAAATAGACAACCATGCTGTGAGACTTGCAAAAGAAGGATGCGAATGTGATCGCCCTGTACAATTGCAGGGTATTACGCAGAGTTTTGTCGACTGTCGCATCACTCTTGAGCCACTCTTCACCAGCGTCTTCGTACATTTTGATAGTTTCATCTATTACTGTTAGTAGCCATAGAGAGATTATAAGACTCTGGAATGGATTCTCCAAGCTCTGTCAAAATAGCAGAGCATGTATCGTACACATCGTTTAATTTCCCTTGTGCATGGAGGGCTAGGAGCAGCAACATTGGGTTGGGTGAGTGATGAGAAAGGCCAAGTACAGGGCATCTAATGCAGGGACACTTACTTTTGACGGTCCAATGATCTTACTACCAAGGCAAGAAGATGACGCTAATTATGTTGTTGACGGAGCAGAGCCAAGCTAAGACGATGGTAGCAACGAGCGATAGTGGCCAAGACAATGATGATGTGGCTGTCTTGATCATACGACATGCGCAGATCTCATTTTCCTGCTTGTAACATAGATGGCTGTCTTATTTTCAAAATAGAACAGGCGCGCACAGCAAGTGAGAAAAGAGACAAAGTGACAGAAGAGCAAGAAACAACACACAAAGCATTGCAGAGCAACTTTATAGTAGGGTAACCCTGAAAAAAACCTAACAATGTAAAAGCAGCAGATATACCAAATAAGGCCCCGAGGGCCCGCATTGCAGCTCTCTGTCTGTCCTATCAGCTAATAATCTATTTCAAAAAAGAGAACATCACGATCCCAAAATAACTCGACACAAAGGTTGAAACAAGAACTAAAATCGAAAAGGTAATCTCCTCAGACAGCTCGAATAGCTTGGCGTCTTGCAAGCTTTCGTCGTATTGGTTTTGGAGATCTTTGAGAGCAGTATCCTTTTGTTGCACCTGCAGCTGAAGCGCCTCCTTTGCCGTTTCAAGGGTAGCAAGTGTGGATTGGAGACTGTCTCTTTCTTCTGTCAAATTCGACACTCCAGCGGATAGCTCAGTCATCTTCTGCTCTTGCTCTCTAATAGATTTCTCAAAATTACTATTCACCGTCTCCATCGTCTCATCAAATTCGGTCTGTAGAGAATGTTTCTCAGACTTTGCCTCGGTCAAACTTCTGCTCAATTCCTCAACTTGCTTTACGAGTCGAGAATTTTCAGAGTTGGCCATCTCAAGGGTGCCTTCCATCTCTGCAATTTTCGAGCTAGATTCTTCCTTCTCGGCACTAAGTTCGGCGGATTGTGAACTTTTGGAAGCTAGTGCCTCTCGTAGCAGCATAGCTTTGGCGTCAAGATCAGATTTCTCCCCGCTGAGTTTTTCCATGGTACTAACAGCTTCGTCGTATTGGCTTTGGAGATCGTTGAGAGCAGTATCCTTTTGTTGCACCTGCAGCTGAAGCGCCTCCTTTGCCGTTTCAAGGGTAGCAAGTGTGGATTGGAGACTGTCTCTTTCTTCTGTCAAATTCGACACTCCAGCGGATAGCTCAGTCATCTTCTGCTCTTGCTCTCTAATAGATTTCTCAAAATTACTATTCACCGTCTCCATCGTCTCATCAAATTCGGTCTGTAGAGAATGTTTCTCAGACTTTGCCTCGGTCAAACTTCTGCTCAATTCCTCAACTTGCTTTACGAGTCGAGAATTTTCAGAGTTGGCCATCTCAAGGGTGCCTTCCATCTCTGCAATTTTCGAGCTAGATTCTTCCTTCTCGGCACTAAGTTCGGCGGATTGTGAACTTTTGGAAGCTAGTGCCTCTCGTAGCAGCATAGCTTTGGCGTCAAGATCAGATTTCTCCCCGCTGAGTTTTTCCATGGTACTAACAGCTTCGTCGTATTGGCTTTGGAGATCGTTGAGAGCAGTATCCTTTTGTTGCACCTGCAGCTGAAGCGCCTCCTTTGCCGTTTCAAGGGTAGCAAGTGTGGATTGGAGACTGTCTCTTTCTTCTGTCAAATTCGACACTCCAGCGGATAGCTCAGTCATCTTCTGCTCTTGCTCTCTAATAGATTTCTCAAAATTACTATTCACCGTCTCCATCGTCTCATCAAATTCGGTCTGTAGAGAATGTTTCTCAGACTTTGCCTCGGTCAAACTTCTGCTCAATTCCTCAACTTGCTTTACGAGTCGAGAATTTTCAGAGTTGGCCATCTCAAGGGTGCCTTCCATCTCTGCAATTTTCGAGCTAGATTCTTCCTTCTCGGCACTAAGTTCGGCGGATTGTGAACTTTTGGAAGCTAGTGCCTCTCGTAGCAGCATAGCTTTGGCGTCAAGATCAGATTTCTCCCCGCTGAGTTTTTCCATGGTACTAACAGCTTCGTCGTATTGGCTTTGGAGATCGTTGAGAGCAGTATCCTTTTGTTGCACCTGCAGCTGAAGCGCCTCCTTTGCCGTTTCAAGGGTAGCAAGTGTGGATTGGAGACTGTCTCTTTCTTCTGTCAAATTCGACACTCCAGCGGATAGCTCAGTCATCTTCTGCTCTTGCTCTCTAATAGATTTCTCAAAATTACTATTCACCGTCTCCATCGTCTCATCAAATTCGGTCTGTAGAGAATGTTTCTCAGACTTTGCCTCGGTCAAACTTCTGCTCAATTCCTCAACTTGCTTTACGAGTCGAGAATTTTCAGAGTTGGCCATCTCAAGGGTGCCTTCCATCTCTGCAATTTTCGAGCTAGATTCTTCCTTCTCGGCACTAAGTTCGGCGGCTTGTGAACTTTTGGAAGCTAGTGCCTCTCGTAGCAGCATAGCTTTGGCGTCAAGATCAGATTTCTCCCCGCTGAGTTTTTCCATGGTACTAACAGCTTCGTCGTATTGGCTTTGGAGATCGTTGAGAGCAGTATCCTTTTGTTGCACCTGCAGCTGAAGCGCCTCCTTTGCCGTTTCAAGGGTAGCAAGTGTGGATTGGAGACTGTCTCTTTCTTCTGTCAAATTCGACACTCCAGCGGATAGCTCAGTCATCTTCTGCTCTTGCTCTCTAATAGATTTCTCAAAATTACTATTCACCGTCTCCATCGTCTCATCAAATTCGGTCTGTAGAGAATGTTTCTCAGACTTTGCCTCGGTCAAACTTCTGCTCAATTCCTCAAAGGACTTACAGCAACAGCTGAGAGAGGGTAACATGTCTTACATTAATAAATTGAGATATCTTGCGAAGGGCATTCGAGGAAGCGACAGTTTCTGGAGGGGTAAAACGGAAGAACTGGAAGCATGGATCGACTTTCACATCTCGCGTGGGAATGGTCCACCAACACATTTCGTCACCCTCTCCTGTGCCGAGAATTGGTGGCCGGACCTCCGCAGGCTTCTCATTCAGCTGGAGATTGAAGGAGGCAACGTAAGCCAGGCACGGCTGTTAGAAGAGAATGATTTCGCAGCCATGTGCAAGTCTGCAAAGAAGCACAACCTATACGTCAATGACTTCTTCATGAAAAGATCAAAGGTCTTCCTGGATACGGTCGTCAAGAATGCAATGGGCATTGAACATTATTGGGCAAGAGTGGAGTTTGCACCCGGGCGAGGACAAATCCACTTGCATTTATTGGGCATTGGAAAGGACAAATCGTATCTGTACGACTTCTATCGGGCAAAAACAGAGGAGAAGAAGGCAAAGGTTATGGAGAAGTATGCAACGAACGTAATGAACATGACAGCTGACGTGGATGTGGCTGAGAAACATGTCACCGACACTGCGGCTGATTCAATCTCGCCTCTCAAACGGCGCTTCTGTGAAAGTAATGACAGCCGCGAAGACGCTCGCATGTTATGTGAGGAATGTATGGTACATCACTGCAACAACTACTGCTTGGGCGAAAATGCGAAGTGCCAGCCTCGTGAATGCAGATTTGATTACGGCAAAGAGAGCGAATTTGGCAAGTGTGACACTTCGGGAAAGCCACGCATTGATACCTCACTCATCGTCCTCGACAGAAAGGGGGTGGAGCACTTTCAAATGAAGAGGACAAAATCTCGCAAGGCCGTTCAGCACAGTAAGACACTACTCCAAGGATGGAGGGGCAACTGCGACATTCAGCTACTCATTTACAGGTCGCACCCTAACAAGCCTGATATTAGCGAGATAGAGAATGTATGCAAGTATGTGGTTGCATATGCGAGTAAAAAGAATCACACTTCGAAGAAGGAGAAGGAAGCCGTACAAAATATCAATACATTTCAGGAACAAGGCTTACAAGGACGCCCTTAGTTATGGGATCGTTGACAAGTTCTACGAGCATGCGATGTTTGACGCAGATGATCATGCTGATTTCACAAAGAGGAAGAAGCTAATGAGGCAGCTCATCAACAGACGAATTGAAAAGAAGGCGACAAAATTAGACATCAGCAATGTCCAGGTGGTGTACATGGACAATCCTTACCATGGTCAGCTCGGTCAATCGCGGGAGACTTTGCGGACAAGGCAGACAATAGAGGAGATCCTACGATTCGAGTATAGAATGAGAACTCTTGAGATGCAAACTTGTTGTGTTTGTCGGGAAAATAGGTTTGAATTTGAAGCCAAGAGGAAAAACAACACAAGCAAGCAAGGAAGACGAGTATGAAATTGAGACGGTCC
The DNA here is from genome assembly GCA_018806925.1 of Skeletonema costatum. NCBI lineage: Eukaryota > Bacillariophyta > Thalassiosirophyceae > Thalassiosirales > Thalassiosiraceae > Skeletonema > Skeletonema costatum. The sequence continues at coordinate 3,883 of JAHBBA010000840.1, read as the reverse complement.
ATCCCAACTACAAAGACAACACGCCCAATGCTTCTCAGAGTGAAATCATCAAGTCTTTCGAGACAATTGCAAGACAGACCAATCAGGAAGACAAAATCCTTGACTTTCCTTTCATAGATCATGGCCAGCCGTTGAAGTAAGTGTCTCAACATTCTCTCAGCTTGTCCAAATCTTAACCAATGCTGTCTCAACTCATTCTATGCTGTTCTCATTTCGTTTAACTTTTATTCAGTGAGTTTGATTCCACGGAACAAGTGTTTGTGAACGCCTACCCATGGCTGTTCCCAGGTGGTATCGGTGACGTCTACGATCCCAGGCGCGGCAAGGTGAAAGACATCCATGCTTGGGCCAAGCACTTACTACGCTATCACGACGGGCGATTTCTGCAAGACCAAATGTTTTCTCTTTATGTCTTCAACTTCTTGCAGCGTCATACCAACAACTCCCAGGGAAATTTCTTCTACAAGGACAAAAACTTTCTTGGTGCTTATGGCGGTAATCCACCCACTGTCGAGGACTTACAGCAACAGCTGAGAGAGGGTAACATGTCTTACATTAATAAATTGAGATATCTTGCGAAGGGCATTCGAGGAAGCGACAGTTTCTGGAGGGGTAAAACGGAAGAACTGGAAGCATGGATCGACTTTCACATCTCGCGTGGGAATGGTCCACCAACACATTTCGTCACCCTCTCCTGTGCCGAGAATTGGTGGCCGGACCTCCGCAGGCTTCTCATTCAGCTGGAGATTGAAGGAGGCAACGTAAGCCAGGCACGGCTGTTAGAAGAGAATGATTTCGCAGCCATGTGCAAGTCTGCAAAGAAGCACAACCTATACGTCAATGACTTCTTCATGAAAAGATCAAAGGTCTTCCTGGATACGGTCGTCAAGAATGCAATGGGCATTGAACATTATTGGGCAAGAGTGGAGTTTGCACCCGGGCGAGGACAAATCCACTTGCATTTATTGGGCATTGGAAAGGACAAATCGTATCTGTACGACTTCTATCGGGCAAAAACAGAGGAGAAGAAGGCAAAGGTTATGGAGAAGTATGCAACGAACGTAATGAACATGACAGCTGACGTGGATGTGGCTGAGAAACATGTCACCGACACTGCGGCTGATTCAATCTCGCCTCTCAAACGGCGCTTCTGTGAAAGTAATGACAGCCGCGAAGACGCTCGCATGTTATGTGAGGAATGTATGGTACATCACTGCAACAACTACTGCTTGGGCGAAAATGCGAAGTGCCAGCCTCGTGAATGCAGATTTGATTACGGCAAAGAGAGCGAATTTGGCAAGTGTGACACTTCGGGAAAGCCACGCATTGATACCTCACTCATCGTCCTCGACAGAAAGGGGGTGGAGCACTTTCAAATGAAGAGGACAAAATCTCGCAAGGCCGTTCAGCACAGTAAGACACTACTCCAATGTATGCAAGTATGTGGTTGCATATGCGAGTAAAAAGAATCACACTTCGAAGAAGGAGAAGGAAGCCGTACAAAATATCAATACATTTCAGGAAACAAGGCTTACAAGGACGCCCTTAGTTATGGGATCGTTGACAAGTTCTACGAGCATGCGATGTTTGACGCAGATGATCATGCTGATTTCACAAAGAGGAAGAAGCTAATGAGGCAGCTCATCAACAGACGAATTGAAAAGAAGGCGACAAAATTAGACATCAGCAATGTCCAGGTGGTGTACATGGACAATCCTTACCATGGTCAGCTCGGTCAATCGCGGGAGACTTTGCGGACAAGGCAGACAATAGAGGAGATCCTACGATTCGAGTATAGAATGAGAACTCTTGAGATGCAAACTTGTTGTGTTTGTCGGGAAAATAGGTTTGAATTTGAAGCCAAGAGGAAAAACAACACAAGCAAGCAAGGAAGACGAGTATGAAATTGAGACGGTCCATCCCAACTACAAAGACAACACGCCCAATGCTTCTCAGAGTGAAATCATCAAGTCTTTCGAGACAATTGCAAGACAGACCAATCAGGAAGACAAAATCCTTGACTTTCCTTTCATAGATCATGGCCAGCCGTTGAAGTAAGTGTCTCAACATTCTCTCAGCTTGTCCAAATCTTAACCAATGCTGTCTCAACTCATTCTATGCTGTTCTCATTTCGTTTAACTTTTATTCAGTGAGTTTGATTCCACGGAACAAGTGTTTGTGAACGCCTACCCATGGCTGTTCCCAGGTGGTATCGGTGACGTCTACGATCCCAGGCGCGGCAAGGTGAAAGACATCCATGCTTGGGCCAAGCACTTACTACGCTATCACGACGGGCGATTTCTGCAAGACCAAATGTTTTCTCTTTATGTCTTCAACTTCTTGCAGCGTCATACCAACAACTCCCAGGGAAATTTCTTCTACAAGGACAAAAACTTTCTTGGTGCTTATGGCGGTAATCCACCCACTGTCGAGGACTTACAGCAACAGCTGAGAGAGGGTAACATGTCTTACATTAATAAATTGAGATATCTTGCGAAGGGCATTCGAGGAAGCGACAGTTTCTGGAGGGGTAAAACGGAAGAACTGGAAGCATGGATCGACTTTCACATCTCGCGTGGGAATGGTCCACCAACACATTTCGTCACCCTCTCCTGTGCCGAGAATTGGTGGCCGGACCTCCGCAGGCTTCTCATTCAGCTGGAGATTGAAGGAGGCAACGTAAGCCAGGCACGGCTGTTAGAAGAGAATGATTTCGCAGCCATGTGCAAGTCTGCAAAGAAGCACAACCTATACGTCAATGACTTCTTCATGAAAAGATCAAAGGTCTTCCTGGATACGGTCGTCAAGAATGCAATGGGCATTGAACATTATTGGGCAAGAGTGGAGTTTGCACCCGGGCGAGGACAAATCCACTTGCATTTATTGGGCATTGGAAAGGACAAATCGTATCTGTACGACTTCTATCGGGCAAAAACAGAGGAGAAGAAGGCAAAGGTTATGGAGAAGTATGCAACGAACGTAATGAACATGACAGCTGACGTGGATGTGGCTGAGAAACATGTCACCGACACTGCGGCTGATTCAATCTCGCCTCTCAAACGGCGCTTCTGTGAAAGTAATGACAGCCGCGAAGACGCTCGCATGTTATGTGAGGAATGTATGGTACATCACTGCAACAACTACTGCTTGGGCGAAAATGCGAAGTGCCAGCCTCGTGAATGCAGATTTGATTACGGCAAAGAGAGCGAATTTGGCAAGTGTGACACTTCGGGAAAGCCACGCATTGATACCTCACTCATCGTCCTCGACAGAAAGGGGGTGGAGCACTTTCAAATGAAGAGGACAAAATCTCGCAAGGCCGTTCAGCACAGTAAGACACTACTCCAAGGATGGAGGGGCAACTGCGACATTCAGCTACTCATTTACAGGTCGCACCCTAACAAGCCTGATATTAGCGAGATAGAGAATGTATGCAAGTATGTGGTTGCATATGCGAGTAAAAAGAATCACACTTCGAAGAAGGAGAAGGAAGCCGTACAAAATATCAATACATTTCAGGAACAAGGCTTACAAGGACGCCCTTAGTTATGGGATCGTTGACAAGTTCTACGAGCATGCGATGTTTGACGCAGATGATCATGCTGATTTCACAAAGAGGAAGAAGCTAATGAGGCAGCTCATCAACAGACGAATTGAAAAGAAGGCGACAAAATTAGACATCAGCAATGTCCAGGTGGTGTACATGGACAATCCTTACCATGGTCAGCTCGGTCAATCGCGGGAGACTTTGCGGACAAGGCAGACAATAGAGGAGATCCTACGATTCGAGTATAGAATGAGAACTCTTGAGATGCAAACTTGTTGTGTTTGTCGGGAAAATAGGTTTGAATTTGAAGCCAAGAGGAAAAACAACACAAGCAAG